>JALPQI010007559.1:0-47909 GCA_025490895.1 Thaumatotibia leucotreta | reverse complement strand
TAAATAGCACCATTTGTATGGGAACCAAGAGTGCCTACTTTTTAGCTGTCACTGAGACGTCACGGTCGGCATTTAGTGATGGGAAAACCTAAACGATTCAAAGATACCAATGCCCCTCCGAGCTCCGCCCCGTAACAATGCAGCCGTCTCTCTCGTACACATAGATTTTATATCTGTGAGCTCGCTCGCTGTATCTGTATCTGTAGTCGTTAAATTTGACGGACGAATGAGAAATGGGCTGTACTACGAAGTCGAAGCGATAGGCGAGAGTATCGCTAGTCTCATATTCATCATCTCTTTAACACACATGGTCGATCAAATGCTTCAAGCAAACGCAGCAATGCAATGTAAACGCCGGTTTGTAACGTAATTCTATAGTTACTTAGGTACATCCTTGGACACATACCTAAATAAAAATACGGAAAAAATGATTAAAAATTAATTCACGCACAATATTATTTAAAAATTACTTACGTGTGATGGGAAATGTTTTTGTTTTTGTGCGCTGGAAATATTTGGGCTGGTGCTGTTAATTATCATGCAATGAGGCATTTTGTATTTTTTTTCTTACGTGCGGTTGCATCAGCTGACGTATGTGGACTGTCATTAGATATGACCATCTCAGTGGCTGTCACTGAGTTCGGACACGCGAAGTAGATACATTTGCTTCTTCTAGTGTATATTAATTTCTGTGATACATAAGAAACATCACGAAATAGTAAAAAATATAGGTCGACGTGTAACTACCTAACTAAAAACTAACAACACAACTACGACTATGCTTACATTTCCAATGAACGTTTATTTATAGCTACCAAGGTGAGCAATAATATATGAGAAATAATAGAATTTAAATTCTTAATAGTTTATCCTTCTCTTTTCAATTTTTCCCCGTTTAATGAGATTCAGATTGTATTAAATTCACCACGTAATCAAATTTTCTGGGAACATGTGAGAACTAAAACCTATCTAACCTAGTACCTATCCAAACAATAGCATCAACAAGGCACCAACCTACTAGGTGTATTGGTTATTTTTTAAACATGGGATTCATAGATAATTAGTGATACTACGATACTACAAGGAAATAACTGTCACCAAAATTTGGTTGGTCGGAAGTTGGAATGTATCTAACTATGTGGATAAAATACTACGACTTTTTTCAGTAGCATCACTTGTCTTTATATTGTCAAAAAACCGTTAAAAATCAAAACATAACATGCGGAAATAATAAAAATATTTCGTTTTAGAAAATTTAACATAATAATAACTTAAGTTGTTGAGATAACTAGTAAAATATCTTAACCATGGGGGGCGACTGTCGCATGACCAGACACAAATTGCCAATTCTAGTAAACGTATCGAGGGTCGAAGACAAAGGTGACTGTGGAAAGCCCTGCCATGTTCACGCACTCGGAATAGATCGATGGCCTGTACCCAGTGAAAAACCACCACCAAGTCCTGTATATAAAACAGAATGCGAAACTTGTTTGAAAATCATTCACGAAAAAGATCGTCAAATATATGACAAGGAGCAGGAAATGGTTAAACTGATGACGGATTTAATAACTCTCCCGAAACCTAGCCCAACAAAAACAGGTAAGGGAGATATTAAACATGACTATAGAGGATTACGAGACATAGAAAATGAACTGTTTAAGAGAGACCAAGAATTAGCAAGATTGAAAATTGAGGCCTGTGACGATGTATGTTTTAATAAACTCCGCCAGAAACAATTGGAATTACGATGGAAGGAATTCGAATTAGAGAGGCGTCGTTCGAATGTTATTACTAAACAAATTAACAAAATTAAGAAGAAAATTATTGTAAGAAAGGAACGAAATTGTTTTAAAGCGCTTCAAAAGAAAGAACGGCGATTGATAAAAAGAGAGGAGGCAATAGATGAAGCGCTTGATAAGCTACGAGAAAAGAGATACCAAGAAGAAATGGCCTATTTAAAAGAAGCATTAGAACATAGAAAAGCCAAGGCAAAGCCGGAGTTTGACGTCGAAATGGATTGCTCGTGTGATTGCGCAAGAATTAATGAAATACAAGAGAGAGAAATGAAAAAACAACAAAAATTATTGCATGAAGCTCTTATTTTTTTCCCTATCGGAGCTTATATTCCTTTTTGGACCAACGATACTATGGAGCAAATAAGAAGGGCTCGGCGCTGTCTAGCAAAAGAATATGCTTATCCCGCAAATATCAAAATACCCATTTCTTGTCGGCCAATTCCACCACGGTCACGGTAAAATACCTACGTCCCATTTTTCGTGGAACCATCGGGACTAATCCAGGTCCATTTTCTGTGAGGCGGTTTCTGGAAAAAATAATTCATCATGAAGAGTTCCTCTCTCTCCAGAAAGTCGGCCAAGCTCTGTCCGGGGTTCGGTTCCCCATACCTAAATTGCCCCGCTCTCTACTCAACACCACTGTTCTAACAAAACTTTGTGTAAAGTTCTCCATAATAACAGTGAAGTAGGTTTTTAGAAGTATGTATGGCCCTACTTACGTCCTCATACTCGTACATAGTTACTATATAATCATCATTGGAGTGTGACGAGGTTGATGCGGAAGAGTTGACCATAAAGAGCGTCTGGCAGACAATATGTAGATACATTGGCATTTTATGATTAAACCTAAATCACTTGTTTATTGCCTTTTCATTTGAAAGTATAATAGCCCCAGCATTACACCCCGAAGAATTGGGTAAAGTAAAACCGCCATGTGGAAAACGTGGATCCACGAACAGATATTATAGTTTCGGCTTGTTTTTTTTTTGTCGCTGGAGAATTCTGTTGTTTTCAGTAATAAATAAAAACGTGCATGTTTCTTGATAAACTTTAGTAGTTAAGTATAAAATTACTCATGATTAGGGGTTTTATTTTCTTGGTTGTCTCTTGTTTTCATGGTTGTCTCCTGTTCACTCCTGCTCCGTGACCCAGATGTTACCCTGCAGAAATTCTCATACAATGGGCATGACTGGCGTGATGGCATTCTCACGTCTTTTTTCGATCCTATTCATTCACAGTGTTACCAGATGCCCCCGTCGCTTTACCTCCAAACCTTGTCCGTAATCCCCCCAAATATGGGGCTTTACATTGAAAAACCCCCATAAATATTTACTTGTTCATTTATTCCGTTTTTTACTCTACTTTTTATCTAAACCCAAAGAACCTAAAGAAATTTCAATGTAAGTCGACATTCGCTTACTACCACAATTGCTGGCTACCCACGCGTTCTGGATTGTCGATCCACCAATCGTCGGAATATTCGTCAATTTCCTCTCTTAAAAATGCAAGTACGTATGACAGAAAGAGAAAGATAGTAATCTGTCGATCGATTTTCGTGGTAGTTCGATATGAAAAAATCGCACATTCTAAAAACATCATTTATTTATCATATATTTTTTCCCTCCACTATTCCCCCCAAACAATTTGTCTCCCCATTTTCCCAACCAGAGCAAAAAAAAAACCTTCAGTTTTGGAGGGTTTACCCCCAATCCAGGAAACGCGCGAGTTGCTGTTAGGTACAAGATATGCTAGCCCGCAATTTGTGTTGTGTGATATGCGCTAGGCAACATACCACACATTATACCACATTATACTAAAATACTTATTTCATCAGTACTAGAGTAGCTACATTTCTTTATAAACTAGGACTAGAAGCAGCCATGTGTACTTTCTATGATTAGTTTTGTAGGTATTCGAATTACCCATAACGGAATTATATTTATGCCAATATACATTATAATTGTTAAAGTACTATCCAGGATAGATATACTTATACTTACAAACGTCTTTACAAGCGATTTGTTCCGTGATTTATTTGGTCATGGTCATTTCATTCGATAGGGACACACTAGAAGAGAGGAGGCTTCTTACGGGGACCGTTTTTACTCGTTAGTGCACAGTATGTAGTACTATTACTTATTCTGTATGTATGTGTATGTAAATTCTTTATTGTACACAAAACATAGGTAAAAAATAATAATACACAGAACAATTAAAAACAGGTACAAAGGCGAACTTATCCCTGTAAGGGATCTCTTCCAGTTAACCTTTGAGCAAAAGAGTGAACTATAAAATGAAACAAGAGATGGACAAACAATCATGTGTACAACGTGATTTGAATTCTGTGCTAGGAGATAAGTCTAGCTAGGCCATTTTATATAATTATGTACTTACGAACTCTTTCAGCAAATCCTTCATGAAATCTACCTATACTTACTTATGTTCAAAGCTTTAGGTGTAATTAGAAAATAAAATGTCAATATATATCGTACCGAAATGCCAAATCAATACAGTCAAAACAAAATGTATTTTGTAACTTGATAATAAATCTATCAATAATAAATAACAAAAAAATGGTAAACGAATAAGTAGAAATCATCTGCACATTTTACATGTGCTGGTAATATTGGAACAACAGAAAACAAGGATACCAATAATACCATGCCTTATGTACCTGGTGGAGATTGTAACATCGGAACTTTTAATAAAAAGGGGAAAAATAAAGAATGTGTTGGATGTTATCCAAGTAAAAATGTTAGTCCTGTTGTAGTAAAAATATTAAGACCAATAAACAATGTGAACAGACCGAACTATCGCGGTCGCTTTCCCGCCAGCCGCGGCGGCTGCTGCCAGTGGTCTCAACATAAAGGCAATGCCAACCGAATCGTCTCACTTCAGAATAACATAGTTAATTTCGATTTAATTAATCGTATTAATGATGATTGTGGAATGAGTCCATATTTAAGTTACACTGTAACTCCTCCTGATGGACCGCCAGGCAAAAGGAAGTGCGATAATTGTATAAACATACTAAGGGACAAGGAACTGCAATTACTAAAGAAAGAACAAGAAATATTAAAAATCAAGACACATTTCACGAACCTTCCGAAGGGCGCTGCACAAAATGGATTGGGAGCAAATTGTGAGCATTGCTTTAAAGCTCTTCGCGAGAAAGAGTTTGAGCTATTTAAAAAAGAGCAAGAAATAGCAAATATGAAAAGAGCTGCTGCAGCAATAAGTCCTTTAAATACCCAGGCAAAGGTGGACAGAGCAAGATGTACCAACTGCTTTAAAGCACTTCGTCAGAAAGAATTAGAACTGATTAAAAAGGAACATGCATTAATGAAGACTATGACTCGTCCTAACATAAATGTTAAAAACTTGAATTACTGCAGTTGTTGTAGGGATAAAAACAAATCTTCAGCCAATCAACTGAAAAAACAGGAGGAGTTAAGGAAAATAAACCGAGACAATTGCTTTAAACAACTTCGAATGAAAGAAATCCGACTTCAAGCCAAAGAAAGAGAAATCGATAAGAAAATCCAGAAGTTTAGAGAAGAAAGTATTGCCAAAGCTAAGATGGATTTAGAAAAAACTCCCGATCCTAAACTAGTGGCAACTAATGAGGTTCTAAAATGCGTGTGTAGTTGTACAGGTTCACCAGTACACGAGAAAGAGAAAGAAAAAGCGAAAGGTATTTGTAAATTCTTTTATAACAAATTCCCCAGAGCGACCGGTGGTTGGGCTGGCCAAACGGTGCGACAAGTGAAATCACAAGATACAAAACTTTCTTCCAAGCCACTCAAACCACCTTGTACACGTCCGTGCTGCGTAATGAAATTGGCATCTAACTTGACTGCCTGTTTCCTAACTCCGCCAAAAGCCAAGAAGGGCAAGAAGCCAAAAGAACTACCAGAACAATGTAATTTTATGAAAATGTTATCATGGTGTAGACCAGGACAAGGTGATAAAAATATTGTTAAATGTTGTATTATACCGACTGAGTCCGAAAAGCCTGAAAAGGTGCTTACATACAAAGAACAAAAAATTATACAACAACGTATTATTAAACAAAAGGTTATAGCGCTCAAGGCCGCTAAAGCCGCTGCTAAGTCTGCATCTGAGTACAGAGTCGATACTATTGGACAGATAAGGCCAGGAATAATTAGACCTTCGTCCAGGGCTAAGTTGGATGTTAAAGAGTCTGAGGTGCTTAGATCGTATGGGCCTAAAGGTCTTCAAGCATATAAGGCCAAGATGGCTGAGCTTAAGATTGATACTGAAGTTGCCCACGCTAAATTCCCTAAACCGAGATTCGTAACGACCCAGGAGGACCAATACCCGACTGAAGTACCAAGACAGTTCAAGTCTAAGGCAGCTAAGCGGTTCCTATCTAGGGTCCAGGGTCGTAGACCAAAAGAATTCAAATCAGATCAGATAGAACCAATCTATTCAGAAACCAGAATCCACGCTGATCGTGAAATCGAAGTTCCTAGTTCCAAAATCCATATGGGTAAAAGACCAACTTTCAAGACTAAAGTCTACGACCGGGCGCTTAAAACAAGCAAATCATTTAGGACCAAAGTCGGACCGGGTAAGACTCCTAGGATTCAAGTGCCAGGAAAGTACATACAGGAAAGTGGCTATGGTCCTGGAGTGGTTTATAGTCACACCGACAGGCCAGTTGCATCTATTTCTCATCCATCCATTGTTGAAAGAGGCGGAATGGGAACGATCAAAAAATCCAAGACAATATTTGGTGGCAGCAAGACCAAAGTTTCAGGGCAATCTATAACTATGATAGATGGTCGCAGGACTGAAGCTCCCAAAAAATACTTGATGAAATACGATGATGATAGAGGTGCAGTACCTGGAAAGTTGATGGAACAGATGGAAGCTGACATGGCTCAATTTTCGGGAACGTACTCCGGTAAAGCTGGCGGAGGTAGGGCTAAAGTGACTAGAAAGTTCAAGGGCAAGATTGGCCCAGTAGATAAAAAGTACGCGAAACAGGTTGATGGCGATGTAAGGAGGTATGGAGATGAATTGCCTCAAGGATATGAACAGTTCAAGGGAAAAGGCGGTCGTGTGGGCGAATCGCCCAGAAGATACAAGGAATTCAAGGGGAGAGATGATCAGGGTCGAGTGTTTTCCAAAAGGGGCAAAGAATATTCAGGGAAAGATGATTACGGAGTTGAATTAACCGAAGGAGGCAAAGGATACGGAGGTTACGAAAGGGGATTCACCAAAAAAGGCAAAAAATACGGGGGCAAAGATGTTTACGTCAGTGAATTAACCAAAAGAGCCACAAAATACGGGGGTAAAGATGATTACGATAGTGGTTTAACCAGAGGAGGCAAAACATACGGGAGCAAAGATGATTACGAAAGTGAACAACCCAAAAGAGGCAAACGATTCTGGCGCAAAGATGATTACGACAGTGAATTACCCAAAAAAGGCAGAAAATACGGGGGCCAAGATGATTATGAAAGTGAATTACCCAAAAGAGGCAAAAAATACGGGGGCAAAGATGATTATGACAGTGGACCACCCAAAAAAGGCAAAAAATTCTGGGGTAAAGATGATTACGAAAGTGAATTACCCAAAAGAGGGAAACGATATGGGGGCAAAGATGAATATGAAAGTGAATCACCCAGAGGCAGAAAATTTTCGGGCAAAGATGATTACGAAAGTGAATTACCCAGTAAAGGTAAACGATACGGAGGCAAAGATGATTACGAAAGTGAATCACCCAGAAAAGGCAAACGTTACGGGGGCAAAGATGATTACGAAAGCGAATCACCTGAAACGCGCAGGAAATACAAATACAAGGATAATTACGAACGTGCATTACCTAGAAGATACAGAACTGAAGTGGACGATAGTGGTTATGAAGTGCCCCGATCATATGGGAGTAGACGTGGCTCCGGAGATTATTTCGACGAGTGGGGTGTCGGCCAAAAACGAATGACAGGTCCTACGACTTGGTTCGATGGAGCCCCAGGAATGCCAACCTCAAAGTATTTGAAAATATTTGGACGCACTATTGTTTATTGTGCAGGGTGCTGCATTGGCATCCCGTGTATTCTGTTTTTGTGTCTGTGTTTCTTGTTAACTACTTGCAATGATTAGTTGTGATACTTTATCTGATCTTTGACGGTATGCTTATGTATGAATTAAAGCCATTCTGTACTAAAATGTCTTTGACTTAACCAAACTTATACCTTTCAAGCAAAGAAACATATGTCTACGGAGAATATTGGAGTTCTTCGGCCATATTGCCAGAAAAATCTGGAAACCACCTGTAGCGGCTTGTTGTGACAAAGTGGAAGGGAAAAGACCACCAACCACCAAAGCCGCAGGGGTTGTGCATTATGCATCCATTTATCAAGTATAAGAATAAGAATTTTTTAAAGAAGGTAAGAAGTACAGGAAGTGGTGGAGAAAGAACTTGTCCAAGCATAGAGCTGCATGGCGACGCAACACGAAAGAAGAAGCAGTGAGGAAATAAGAGAGAGATAAGAAGTCGAAAATCCTTTATCCTCTTTTGTTACATTTGTTGTTTGTAGGAGAGGAATAATATTTATTTAAGATAGTACGCGGTACACCCTTAACCTCCTTTTCGAAAAAGTGAAATGGCATAATCGGAAATATCGGAATAATTGAAACTAGGTATAGAGAATATAGAATTTCAACCTTAAATTACGTGTAGGGTTAAATCATAGAGGTAGTATTTCTTTAGTCTTGATTAGTTAAAATTATTACTCGGCTTGACAGTTGTCAGAATTGACAAAAATGGCATATGATAAAACTTGATAATATATATTTTATTACATTATTTTATAATAAGGAACAGTTAATTTTGACCGTTATGTGTTTAGTTTTAAATGAAGTTTAAATAAACAGCTGTCATAATTGCGTAACGCTTTTACATTTTGGTACATGAGATTGTCAATATGAAGAGCAATCGACATAAGATAAATGATGGTAATCGAATGCGTGTGATAACCTTTGATAATGACGATACCGAATGCAGAAGTCAATCTTTTACAGGATACCTTAACTCGGTCAAAGAGTGGTTTAAAGATTATGTAGCTCCTGCTATGCCAAGGAGAGATGCCGCTCCAGTCACGGCTTCGAAAGCAGTACAAAAGGGCATGTCTGGTAGCGTCATCGCAATGAGTTCTACCAGTATCAGCAGTACGTATTTGTAGTGTATTAGAACTATATGTACCAGGATTTACATAATTTGTCTCGATAAGAACTTTCAACATGCATACATAAGATGAAGATTAAGATGTACCTGCATATCGTAGGACATAGTACCTAACAGGGTCGCGTTTTATAAAGTTACAATTTTGCTGTTTGCCTGTCTTTCTAGCCAATACGTGCGTGCGTTAGAGAGGCAAACAGCGAAATTGTAAAATGTAACTTTATAAAACGCGACCCAGGTAACACAAGCATTTACAAAATCGATGTAGACTATAGATACATATACGAGTAGATAAAATTATAATTATTTTCAGATGATGGTTTAAAAAAATACACACGCAGTAGAACACTTAGTTTGGACCATTTAAAACGACGGTTGAGGAAAAGTAGTTTTCCTTGCGGAAAAGATCTAACTTTTAAGAAAAGAAGTTCAAGAACTCAAGTAAGAAATGATGAGCTAAATTGTAATAAATGGAATGGAGAGGTACAAGTCTTATACAGTTATGATCGTAATTATTCTCGACCTCGGCACACACCCGCTAATGGCAAGCAAATCACCACCCCAAGCTCAGAATCTTTTAGTTCTGAGAGCGTTAGGAATGAATGGAAATGTGATAGAAAAGAAGATGTAGCACAAAAACCAGGTTATGCTGTACTTCCCTGTGATCATGGCAGTAACAATAAGAGGGAGAAAAAACAATGTCCATATGCTGACACAACTCTACGAAGGAACAAAATATGTGGATTCCGTGATTCAGGACTATTCGTTGAGCGAGCTCGTTCACCAATTTCTGCATATTGTATTTGTTGCCGTTGCGGAAAAGATGGTCATTCATCGCAACAGAACCCTCGACCATGCAAACACTTGTATTTGTGTTGCTATCCCAGGGGACATAAAAGTCGACAAAATACTGATTGTGCTAATCCAGAGAGTTCCAATTACAATCCACGTTGTTTCACTAAGAGAAAGGAAACTAAGCCTACAACTCGTTTTACCTCTGCTGATGACCGGTCACGTTACAGTCAGAGAAGGGAAGATAGCCCTAACAATAATACATGTTGGTGTTTTAAAAGAAAATCTCCTACAACTGAAAACCCCCCTACTGGGATGAATAATTACTTGCTAGCACAAAAAGTGGATGGTGCGGCAACGACTAGATATACCACTGTTCAGTTACCCAATGAAAAGCGCACACATTCTTACAGTAAGAGAAGGGAAGATAAACCCACCGATATAAGTTTATGTTTCGAAAAAAAGGAATCATGTGTAATGACTGCCGGGGTACGTACTCAGATGACTAATGATGTTGGGTTTGCAGGTTGTGCCTTTCCTACACGAAAGGAAACTGGCGTAGAAACTGATATTTATGCCTATACCGACTTTAAGAAAGTGAGCCCAAAACTGCTACGGGAAAAGGACGTAGGCACTATTACTGAACCATCTGATGATTACGCTAAAATTCATAAGTCTAATAAATTTAACAACGAATGTTGCAATTTTCGCTCACAGGAACCTGTTCGAAATACTGATTACGCTATAACACAAACGCCTAATAGAAGATGTATAGATTGCAATTCGTTCCCACATGGGGCTATTCCTAAAACTGATTACGCTATAACTCAAACTTTTAATAACGTTTGTGTAGGTTGTAACGCCTGTATGCAAGAAAGGACTGCTGTAAATACTGATTACGCTATCCCCCAATTGGATAACAGTATACATATTTGTACCTGTAAACAATCTGAAAAGGACCTCGTCGAATCCCAAACATCCTATGATATGTGTACATGTCGCATTCCTCAGCGAATTCTAAGCGGTCCAGAAACGAACTGTGCAAGCACTCAAATTTCGAAAAACATATTGTCTGAATTTCCAAGACAAATTCAGGCAAAAAGGACATGTATATGTACCAAAAGGAAAATGAAATTAAGATCCTACTGCGTATTAAAAAAGTATGTATCCCGTAACTTTAATATGTACCAGGTGCAATGTGCATTCCACGAGAAAGTCTAGTTTGTCGGAAAAGTGACGACTATTATAGTTACCTTATAGATATATATAGGGTGTTTGGTTAGCGGTGTCGGAGCTTTTTAGGGCTTAAACTACAATCAATTTCATCGATAAATTACCAAACAATTTTTTTTGGTGTCAACGATAATTAAATGGCGGCCATTTTAAAATTTCAAACAGACGAATACGGGCGCACGTGATATTTCTGGAATTATACGTTTGTTATCGGTCCTATCCTTGCAAAAAAATCTCGTTAGCTCATTAGATAAGCAAACTAATTAAGCTAATAGTTTGACTCAACTATTTGAACAACAAGGCCATAGATATATGAAAGAGAGAGATTTGTAACGAAGCGAAATTGTAATGAGTCTCGGTGTCTCCGAGGTCGGGCCTTTGCCACGCTGTGATTGGCTAAAGCGCTACCATATGATGCGGCACTAGAGAGGAGGCTACGTCGATAAATTATTATCCCTAGCTAGATATTTGATAAGGCCGGAATATTCAGAAAAACATTAAAATCGATCTATCATTAGAAATAAATACAGATTAAAATATCGCATTGGACGATGTATCTAATCTTTATAAACATTATGTTATCCGTCGCGCCCTTGTTAGCGCGAAAATACCGGCCGTCCTAGAGCCCAACGGTCTGACCAGGGACGATGGCAAGAGGCCTGACGGAATGACGCTGGTGCCCTGGAGCATGGGCCGGCCGCTAGTTTGGGACGCCACCTGCGTTGACACTCTGGCGCCGTCCCATGTTTCGGTCACCGGCGTTGCTGCTGGCACCGCGGCATCATTAGCCGAAAGTCTCAAGCGCCGCAAATATGCTGCTTTAGGAACCAGCTACATATTTGCGGCGTTTGGTGTGGAGAAATTGGGGCCATGGGGGCCGAGTGCACATGGACTTTTTAAAGATCTAGCGGCTCGCCTAAGAGAGACCTCAGGCGACCAGAGGGCTGGCCAGTACCTTGCACAGCGTTAAGTATAGCTATACAACGGGGGAATGCGGCCAGCCTTCTGGGTTCCTTGCCCACTGACAGCGATTTAGGCCAATTTTTTTATTTATAGGTAGTTAAGTTAAGTCCTTATATTGTTTGTTTTCATTTTATGTCGTTTAATAATAAATTAGAAAACTTTTTTCTTACTTTCGTGTTGGATCTGATTTGTAAATAATAAACTACAGAATGTCAATTATAAACATATATTTGAATATGAACAAAGCAATTTATTAACGACATTATCTTAATTGTGGCTGGGAATCACATGAACAAATAATTATTTAGACGGTTGTACCCTTAATAAATATAATGTTGTCAGCCGTTTCCGCGATGGTCACATATTTAAATAAAACAATTTCAACCTTTGACAACGGTTATTGTAAAAGGCTCAAAATAAAATAATACGCGATATAATCTATATATATTGTCTTACCTTTATGAAGATAAAATATTTATACAAAGGCAAAATATGAAAGAAAAATTGAATATAATCAAATACATCAACAATTTATCGACCCTATTTGTCATCGGCACGGTCAGTCGTACCTCTAGTTCGCGGCCTGCTCGCAACGGCCGTACCAAGAAATGACAGGACGGTTGTGAATATCGCTATTGGATACATCGCACGGTCACTTACCAAATTGCAACTTGCTTGCTATTCTAAGCCGTCAATGTAAAACGCACATACAATTTGTCACTGAATAGTTCAACCAATTGGTACGCCCAAGTAAAATCATTATGACATTTATGTCAGCGGTTTGTTGTTATATATTATTTGTAAATATACGTGGTTTTGTCAACTAATAACTAAAAAAATCAATATTTTCATGTGGTACGTGACTCAATAGTCCTTGAAATGTTTATTTACACTCCTATTTTTACAAGAAATAACGGCACAATTCGGCATTTTGCGGATATGTCCGAGCTCATCCTGCAGTCGCGGGTAAGTTACGACTGGCTCATAGGGCGCGCATCTGTCACACTAATAAAGGCCTATCGGCCATAACGCTGCGACATGTTCCATGCCACCGTTAGCTATCTATACTGATCTGTGAACAAGGCTATTTATATTTTTTAATTAAAAATAGTAAAAAATTGACCTTAATTTTTCAATTAATTTTATTTTGCATGAAAATTAGGTCGATAACATAGGTTTTTGGTGTTGTTATTTGTTAGTACAGGATGTTAGCTAAGACACAACACCATAATTACAGTTATACCTTAAGTACTTTAGGAATTAGAAGTGCTCAAACATGCACTGGATGGATGGAAGGCGGCCACTTCACTAGTCAGTACACTGCTGACATTCATTTGTTTATGGATTTTGCATCGGGAACGCTAAATGCAGCTGTTTTGGTGTATGTTTGAGCACTTGTAATTCCTAAACTACTTAAGGTATAACTGTAATTATGGTGTTATTTTTTAGCTAACATACTGTACTAATAAATAACGACACCAAAAACCTATCTTAACGACCTAGTTTTCATGCAAAATTAAATTAATTGAAAAATTAAGGTAAATTTTTTACTATTTTTAATTAAAAAAATTTTTGTTAGCCAATAATTAGTTTGCTTATCTAATGAGCTCTCTAACGAGATTTTTTTTGCAGGGATAGGACCGATAACAAACTTATAATTCCAAAAATATCACGTGCGCCCGTATTCTTCTGTTTGAAATTTTAAAATGGCCGCCATTTAATTATCGTTGGCACAAAAAAAAATTGTATGGTAATTTATCGATAAAATTGATTGTAGTTTAAGCCCTTAAAAGCTCCGACACCGCTAACCAAACACCCTGTATACGTGTGAGAATTCTCCATCAGTGCAACCACCAAGTTATAAAATTAAGAATCGCCGAAAATGTTATTCCCTGCTCTCCTAGAAATATGCGAAGAACGGCGTTACGTACCCGACATACTCCTGGAATGCACCACCATAAATCGGATTTTTTTATTTCTTGGTTTAGTTTCTACATATAATGTTCAATATGTTACAGAAATATATGTCCCAGAAAATATGACAAGCAAACGCTAACTGATTGTTATATGTTGCAAGGCAGAAATAGAAAAAATCAAACCTTTTTTTGTAAGTTGCAACGAAGAAATATATGCAAATCACATCAGTGTCTTAAGATGAAGTCATGTAGATGTGAAAATGCTACATGTACAGATGCAGGTCAGACTAATAGGCTCTTGCAAACTCCATTAGTAAGACGGTGCCGCCGCTACAGTACCCAGACTTCAGGGATAAGCATTGACATAAAACCAGAACGATTCCGACAGAAACGTTCCACAGTTATTAGAAACCGTGATATATCCACAAACACAGCCAAACTTCACACTATGAGCCAAGGATTAAATGTACATGAGCATTTTGATACTGCAGCGCAAACTTCTATACCCCGCCGGGAAAAAGGTACACAGAAAATATTAGACAACCGGGATGACATTCCAGACTCTGAAAGACCATATGTACTTTACCACGACAATGAACGGGGTTGGTTGGCAAAACCGCTGCGCAAGCGTCAATCAAGCTGGCATGAACCATATCCATATAAATGTCAAGAATACGGTTTTGCTCATATAGACATGTCGAAAGCGGTCCAAACAGATAAATATGATAAATCAAGCGGTAATCGTGACTGTTGTTGTACCAGAATTATGCATCAATGCAATTACCACGACAATGATTATTCAGGTATTCGTGATGGAAAATATGCAGCACGAAAAGAAGAATCAAGTTGTAAATGTGATTATGATCGTACCAGAAATATTCAGCAAGGTATTTCGTTAAGTATTCGTAATAGGAGATACGGAGAACGAAACGAGGAATTGGGCTGCAAATGTCATTGCTGTGGTAATAGAAATATTCCTAAATCACGAAATCTTCATGATGAAATCTATGAGACACATCCATCATCCAAAAACCGTTGTCAAACCAAATGTTGTAAAAATAATATTTTTCAGAAAAATAATGTAACTAAGAGTGTGCCTGGGACCAGTTCACCCACCAGTGATAAATATAAATTTTGTATAGATAATATAAAAAGAAATTTGCAGGTTTATTTATGCTTTTGTATAATTTGTATACGTAAATGCCAAGAGAAAGCGAATTTATACCTTAAAGAAGCTCGTTCATACAATAGAACATCATGCTCCTGCTGTGGAGATTCATGTTCACAGAGTATAAATTTATCCAAAAACTCGTGTCCAGTTCATAAAAAATTGTGTTCGCTCTGTAGAAAATCATATTCACCCAATAAAAATGCATCTTTACCTAATGGAAATACGGGTTCCAGCTACAACGAAGCATATTTATATGGTAGACATTGTAAGTGCTATGAAAAATCGTGTTTGCAATATGGAATAGGACTTTGGCGCAGTGTATCAAAGTTTTTACTTAATGGAATATTATGTAAAAATCGTAGCACGTCCTGTTCACTCTCAGCAACAGCATTCCAGGGTAAATCGTATAATGACCGTGGAACATCCTTTTCGCACAGCATATCAAACCCTAGAAGTAATAACAAAGATTGTAATTGTTGTCAAAATGCTGGTTGTTCTGCTGATATGTATAAATGTACTTGCTGCAAAGAAAGATGTCTATTACCCTCTCGTAAACATAAAAACCGTCCGGGTATCGAAAACTTGCGAATAGCTGTACGCCGTGGCTTAAAAAAAATCCTCAAATGTTTTTATGACCCGGCTTGCTCAAGCGACATATATCACTCATATGACCCATATGGTGCATATGGATGTGAATGGTTGAGTTGTGACGCTTGTAACAAGCAGACCACAAGCAAACAGACAGACAGACAGACATTCAGTAGCTGGGCAGAATGGTCCCGCTTCTGCGGTCGGTACTGCACCGGTTTTCTGCTATGCGGCACTGCGCTGTCGTGGTGTCCTGTCGTGTTCTTGATATATTGCTTACAGGACATATTTAGTACGTGTTGCTGAACTTTTTGTAAATAATATGATTCATCCAAAAACTTTTTTCTTACATGATTTTATGAATAGATAAAGATAAGGGTTGTCCTCTTGGGTTATTGGTGTTTCTTAGTACACATTACACATCCGATACTTTCTGTATTAACAGCTAAACAAGCATTTGAAGGGAAACTGCTGACGAGGTACCTCCAGTCCTCCACCATACGAAAACCCAAAGTCATAAAACATTCCTAGTCATTTAGTTAGGTCTTTGTCGGTGAGTTGCATAATCAGAGACTCACGAAGATGCACTGCGGCCTGTGCCGTCGATGAGGGACTCATCGAAACTTCTATTCCTTTTGCCACCGACACAGTTTTCTCCTGTAAAAAGGGACTCCGTGCAAACTGCATAGGATCAGGTTGCTTGTTTGCCACCGAGTAGTGAAACAAAAGAGGCACTGGTGATGATGACGAGAATTGAACAATTATGTTGAAGCAACTGCTATCTATACTAGAATGAATCATAATGAGTTGAAGAATACAAAAGTAATAATATGCTATTGGTAAACAGCTTATTCTTTTTTTTAAGTATTTAACCTTTTTTACGTGGTAGTCTGATATCATATCAGCCAATCAATGTCATACTCACCTCGCCGTTGTCTGATAATTTCTAATAAGACAAAGTTCTGAAAGTTTTTACGGCATATACTCGTAAATTCGTCTCATTCAAATGCGACCTCTGGGTCGCGTTTTATAAAGTTACAATTTACAATTTTGGTGTTTGCCTCTCTTTCTAGCTAATCGTCGGCTGAGAATGCAATTGTGCTATACGCCACTTGCCTTGGTTTACAGGAGAGCGAAATGAAACAAAAAAAATATTTCTGGAAATGTCTTATAATTTTGCAATATTTAACTTAACTGACACTTTAGTATATTAATTTACTATTTTTTGTTATATACAATTAATGTTTAACTTATTATAGTCATGAGATATAAGTAGATTTACAATTGCCATATCCATTTTGGTAAGAAAATGTTTAACTTGCTATGTATGACATGACACAAAGTTATGGATATGTCACAAAATGTTAGTGCAATGTCAAGAAAGGTAGACATTAAGAAGCAATTGTTTTACGAGTAGATTTATTTCAAGTCAAGACGATAATTTATCTCGAATATGAAGACATACTTATTCACGTGAATATGGTGCCAATATTGATTCCCAATATTTATGTGATTCATTTTTTTACTTTCTTGTAAATAGGTACCATCTAATAGGTGACCTTCTTTCTCTATTTTGTGAAATGATAAGCTTTTCAACGATATCTAGTGCTAACGGGTGATAACAAAAAAATGAGAATTGATTCAGAGGCGTAAAAAATATATCTTGTTTATTATTTTTAATGATTGGATGTCCTTAGGCTATTTACACGTAACGGTTATTTACGACACCATTAATAGAATTTAAGATACGGTTCATGGTAAGATTTTCGTCAAATGTTAAACCCAATGTCTGGACAAGAGTGTTGGACGGCTTCTTTTTTTTTGGGTACATATGTTTTGACCCATTTACACAACTGCACAAAAATTTCAAATTTCCAATTGTTTAAATACTAAATTAATACATTAATGCAAAAAATCTCCCATACAACAAGATGGTTAAAAATATTTGAGGTTTTGGATTTCCACTCCTTGATGAAATTAACCATTTTTTCTATAATTTCAAGTCATCCAGTAAGACTGTGAAGAAAAAAATATTTTTACAGATCAAAGTATTCTGGTTTTCTTTTCGTCTTGCTACATTCTAAACCAATGTTTTTAAAACATCAACAAGCATGGGAGCCATGTAAAAACTTATTTTTTAACTAACTCGTGGGCTGGTGGAATCATAATGATTAAAATTACAATTCTGTTTGTTTAGTCTTTCCTTGGTCATTATGTTTGCTGATTTGCTGTTACCATTTCTGTAAGCTGTTGCCAGGGATGTAAGGATTCTATAATGAGAGGATAAGCAAACACTTTTATTAATGAAATTTCCCTATTTACTTAGGTTTCTTCTATGTTTAAGTTTGAAATTTAAATATATCCAAGACATTTTTTACAGTTTATTCTTTCAACTCCATTTCGTCAAAAACGGAAATACTTTAAAAAATTAAGAAAGCTAATTTTAAGAACCTCTGAGATATCGCTACAAGTTCATGAACAAACTATGTCATTTATGTGACTAGTTTAATTTTTTAGGGAATAGGTACGATTCTCATTTTTTTGTAATCACGCGTTAATGTCGATATGAAAAAATATCGATGAGAACAGCTTATAATACGTTTACTAATGAATGACATATTAACGTTAATATTTCTTATCAACTAATAAAATTACAGTTTAACTACACGCTCTATAAATTAAAAGACATGTCATATAATATGTACCTCAGGAACAGTGACCGAGGCCTCCTGTGGCCAGGACTTAAATAGCATGGCATGGCAGGAAAGCAGGAGGTCGCTGGTTCAATTCCAGTTTTGGTCATTGGGGGTTCGGTCACTTTTTCTGTAGTATAGTCATTTCTTACAATTTATGGTTAGGTACTCGTAATTATAAATATTATGTAGGTATTTATACCACCAACTTATTAAGATAAAAGCTTGAAGTATGAATGACACAAATCATTATAAATCAAACCTACCTTCTTTATTGACATTTATCAAAAGAGAGGGTAGGTAAAAAAAAGTATCGAATATTGGATACAATCAAATCGATTAATGAATTATGTCACAAAAATGTTGATCGGTTAGTCGCTTGGCACACTGATAAATAGCTGTTAACCGTAAATTTGTGTCATGTCCGGACATGGCACAATATTGTAATCACTATGTATTGCGGTTCGAGGATATGGCACAAAAATATATGTTTTTTTTAAAGTATAAAATAAGAATTTTTAAAAGTCGATTACTGTTATAAACTACAAAAAAAATATTCTATCAAGAACCATTAAAAACCGATTTTGCTTAAAAATGGATCACCCGACGTAATACGTGCGTGCGTTAGAGAAGGAAACAGCGAAATTGTATAATGTAACTTTATAAAACGCGACCCTTATCTGCGTGGTGTAATATTATATTGGTGGCGATACGGGCACGCTCGATGAAAATTCACAAAAATCTTACAAGGTTTGGCAACTGTAAAAATGCCTTTTGCTGGTGTGCTGCATCATTGTATGATTGTGTATAAGCCTATATATTTTGAATGGATAATAAATACATGATATATCCTGTAATAACTTCAATTAGAATATGTATACAATTTTGTATTTAGATATATTTTGTCAAACCAACCTGTCCGTAAAAAAGGCGGCAAATTAAAAAAAAATAGGCGCTTTGATATGTTATAGGAAAAAGCTGTTTTTTATGAACGTATAGAGAACATTACGACGACATTTGAATTTTTCGCAGGCACGAGCATTCAACTCCATGCTCGTGATTTTTGCTAGACTACCTATTTTTTTTTTACAAGTCTATAGAAACTACGAAAACTCGATTTTCGGGGCAATATCAGAACGTCACTCAGGTTGACAAGAATGACAAATATGTAAAGTGACATTGACAGACAGACTGACAGTGACAGTACGGAATGAAAACTTTAAGAAATAATACTAGCGCAAATCGGAAATTCGACCGATTACTCACAATTTCACCTTCCATTAATAAATACTGTTTAATCTAACGATATCTGCTAATTGTGGTGATTTAGTGATACTAGGGAAGATGCAGTCACAGGACAAACGTCCTAGGCAAGTGGACCTGGCTTCTCTAGAGCCTTCGGCACGAGTGAAGCAGCTAGCGAACTACGGAGCTATGGTGGAAGTGGACCCTAACGTTCCTCCTCGTAGGTGGGTATGGGTCTACTATGACCAGCAATGTTCATGGGAAAGAAGTAGGCTCTGACAGTTGCATCATTTAGTGAGTCACTGTGGATGTTTATTGCTATTCATGATGTACCTATTATGATAGATTCATCTGTATAGGTTAATACAGTGGTTAAAAAGGGTCTGCAAATACAATAACATTACACCGGCGCAATAAAAATGAAGTACAATTATTTACAACCTCTTTTTAGTCTTGTAAAATTTTTGCTTGACTCCGTTAGGTGTTACCTATCAATTGCCATTGTAACAAGAGAACAATCCAGTCAGTGCCGGATTTACCAGTAGGCCAAGTAGGCCATGGCCTAGAGCGGCAGATTTTAGGGGCGGCAGATTTGGCAGCAAAAATATTTTTTTTTTTGGTGTCAATAAAATAATATGCCAGATTTTACAAGCGGCAGAGTAGAAGCGAACTTTTTTAAACTTCGGCCGTGGTGGCAGAATTATACAGGATGGAAGGGACCGACCGAGTCTAACAACTATTATGATGAACTTTCAGTAACATAGTACCAAGTAGTACCAACATCGAAATATCTATAAAATAATGTATCCTCTCATACAAAGTGAGTGATTAGTAGAGTTCAATAGCATGGAAAAGTCAATTTTAACCAACATACTCGTACTGTGACTGATACAGTTGTAGATTAGAATTTATACGAAGACACTGGGGTTGTGCTTTGTATGAAAATTAATAACAACATGCGACTCTACCCTTACCACACAAACTCTAGAAAGCGGTCCTTGAATTTGAAAAATGAAGAAGTTCTAACAAAAATTAAAAATCTATCTGAGCATAATTAAACCGTTTAATAAATTTCAACTGGGTTTTTATAGTTAATTAAAATTATTTTTACTACACCACTCGCAAACAACAAATAAATCAATATATTGATTTAAACTTTCATGATTATCACTCATTTTAATGACAATCGGGTCTTTATCGTGTAAACTTACGTTGACGTCACACCCCGTGGTCGCAAGCAGACTGGCGAGAAAATGTATCAACGCCTTCGACCTGCGCAGGTTTTTCGAACTACCCGTACTTGATCTTGATTATTCACTTCTAGGCTAGGGGTGTCACTAAGCCTACACTCAGGATAAAAATAAACGTTAAGTTTACGCGATAAGACCCGTTTGTCATTAAAATATGAAATCAATCAATATTACAATAAAACCACAAGTCAATATTATATGGCTTTAAAGTTATCTGATTATTAACAATTATAGAAAAAACCTTTAGTTCCATCTTGTAGCTATTTTTGGTAGCTCATGGCTGGCTTCCAAATGAGTAAAATATTCCTGATTCGAAGCTGACTACTAAATGGTAATTATTTAGCCCCATCTTGTAGCTTGGTTTGGTAGCTGGCTTTTAAATAAGAAAAATATTCCTGATCGAAGCTGGCAATGAAACGGGAATTCTGAAGTCGTAGGAAGTTGCTGGCGTTTAATCTTTGTGTGAGGTATTTTCCAAACTGCAATGTATAGCGATCTTTTTTGGAAAAGGAATCCGCGTACTACACTACAGCATCTCAAATACACCCATGAACAGCAATTTTCTTGCGACCAAAAATAATAAAAACTTTAATGAAAGTTTTTGAAATTACAGCCTCTCAATCTCCAATATTTAGAAAGAATTTACGAAATGATAAAATCAGCGTCGCACACTGGAGGAGAAGAGAATCGTTCCCATTTGGTAGCTGGCCACAAGATAGGAAAACACGTTTCTTATTTCGCAGCTATCTACCAAATATGGCTACCAGATGGGACCAAAATCTGAAAAACAGTATTACAATTACTGTTCAATAATTAAAAACAAATCTAAAAATAATGAAACCTTCTAATCAATTGGACTTGCGTTTTTTGTAAATTATTTATAGTGCGCTAACAGACGACATTTCAATATTTTTACAATTAAACAACAAACATAATTAAAGAAAGTTACCTGATTATTAACAATTTAAAGAAACAATCAGAAAAACGTCGCATTAATAGGTATTAATGTAATGGAATTTAAAACGTATGTTTCAGCGCTTTCTTCTTTGAGTAGTCTACTTCGAATCAGGAATATTTTTCTCATATGGAAGCCAGCTATGAGCTACCAAACCTGGCTACAAGATGGGACTAAAAGTTGTTTTCTATAATTGTTAATTAACAGATAACTTTAAAGCCAAATAATAATGTTTTCTGGTTTTATTGTAACATTGATTGATTTTTTGTTTGCGAGTGAGCGTAGTATAAATAATTATAATTATAATTACCATAAAAACCGAGTTGAAATTTAAATGGTTTAATTATACTCAGACTGATTTTTAATTTTTGAATCCCAATTTAAGGACCGCTATCTAGAGTTTGTGTGGTAAGGATAGAGTCGTATATTATTATTAATTTCCGTACAAAGTACAACCCCAGTGTCTTCGTATAAATTCTAATCTACAACTGGTTGATCTGTGGTACCCCAGTCTCTTCGCATAAACTCTAATCTTCCATTGTATCGGTCACTGTATGTTTGCTAGGCGTCCATCCCTCCACTGTCATACCAGCTAAAAGTTAGCGTACTGTACAAAGTAAGAGATGGCCTGCTACTGCGAACACCGAAGTTTGCAATTTTTTTTTTTTTTTATATGAAATAGGCTTACTCATGGCTTAAATTTCGGGGATTTGTCTCCGTCACTCTAATGATAAGGATCCGAACGTCTCTGATGCGAAACCCAGACTGAATGCTGCAAAAGAGCTGTTGCCAGAGCAAAATTTGATTTCGTCGGCAGATTTGGTGAGAAACTTGCAGGCCACCCTGCAGGGAGTAGGGCCCTCTGGTCACTTGCCAAAGCTGCCGAGGGAAACTTTTGTCGGTCGTCCCTGCCACCACTGCGAAATGCTGACGGTAATCTGGTCCATAGTGCAAAGAGAAAGCCGATCTTCTAGGTGCTCTTTTTGCCTCGAACTCGATTGTGAGCGATGACGGCAGCATTATACCGCCTACCATCCCGCGGTGCGCACACTCCATGCCAGAAATTCGCATCTCCCAGAAAGATGTTCGGCGGGAGTTGCTGTCGTTAAACGTTCACAAGCCGAGCGGGCCAGACGGCATAACTGCAGTGGTGCTTAAACGTTGTGCTTCTGAGTTATGTCCTGTGTTAACGCGTCTCTTCGCTCTTTCCAGTATCAAACGGGAAGTTCCATCTTCGTGGAAGACGGCCCTTGTGCACCCTGTTCCAAAAAAGGGTGACAGATCGGATCCATCGAATTATAGGCCTATCGCTATCACCTCCCTTCTCTCTAAGGTCATGAAGCGTATAGTTAACGCTAAGCTCCTTGGTTACCTAGAAGAACACGATCTTATAAGCGACCGCCAGTATGGTTTTCGCCACAGTCTCTCTACCGGTGATCTTCTAGTGTACCTCACTCACCGCTGGGCCTCAGCCATTGAGAGTCAAGTGAGGCTTTGGCAGTCAGCCTAGATATAGCGAAGGCGTTCGATCGGGTCTGGCATAGGGGCCTTTTGTCGAAGTTGCCATCTTATGGATTGCCCGAGGGATTATGCAGATGGATTGCTAGCCTTTTGTCCGGCAGACGCATTCGTGTTGTAGTACACGGTAGCTGCTCTGATAGCATGGACATAAACGCTGGCGTCCCGCAAGGCTCAGTGCTATCCCCAACGCTGTTCCTTCTGCATATCCATGACATGTTGTCTATCGGCGACCTCCATTGCTATGCGGATGACTCTATCTCACTTTATCTAGTCTCGTTATGGGGTCGGGATAACCTAGTCAGGTTCAACCCGACAAAGACACAAGTTTGCGCGTTTACCGCTAAAAAAAACCCATTTACTGTGGCTCCAGAGTCTCCAGCTGGGAGTATTGGGATCCTCGGAGTCGACATTTCCAACGACGTCCATTTCCGATGTCACCTAGAGGGAAAAGCTACGCTGGCATCCAAAAAGCTCGGTGTGCTCAATAAAGCGAGGGGATACTTTACTCTGGGGCAAAGACTTCTGTTATATAATTCGCAAGTCAGACCCCATATGGAGTATTGCTGTCACCTTTGGGCAGGAGCACCTGTATACCAGCTTGCACCCTTTGACTCGGTTCAGAGACGAGCGGTCCGAATAGTCGACGATCCCAGACTCACAGGCGGTATTGAACCCTTAAGTCTAAGGAGAGACTCCGCCTCCTTATGTGTGTTCTATCGTCTGTACAATGGATTGTGCTCTGAAGAACTGTTCGACATGATACCAACATCCACTTTTCATCATCGCACCGCTCGCCACCGACTGGGCGCTCATCCTCACACCTTGCAACCTAAATGGTCGCGCACCGTGCGGTTTCAGAGGAACTTCCTCCCGCGGACGGTCCGTCTGTGGAATGAGCTCCCTGCCGAGGTTTTCCCGTTGGACTACAGTATGGGGTTCTTCAAAAGAGGAGTGTACAAGTTCTTATTGGGTCGGCAACGCGCATGTGACACCCCTGGGGTTGCAGGCGCCCATAGGCTACGGTGACTGCTTTCCATCAGGCGGGCCGTATGCGTGTTTCCCACCGACGTGGTATAAAAAATAAATAATGACGCCTTCATTGCCCGAAATTTGAAATTTGCGGATTTCATAGTTCGCGGTAGGGATGCTGAATTTCCTTTCCTGCCACGAACGCTCCGGTAAGCACACACGTCTGTGAAATGAAATAACTGCCAAAGTGTCCAAGTGTTCCTAAAACTAATGTACGAAGGACTAATGTACGAAGCTTTTTTACGTTTCGACTTTCTTTATAATTTTTCTAACAAATCATTAAAATTAGCACAGTGGATAGGGGCGGCAAAATATAAATGGCCTACAGGCGGCAAATTTCTAAATCCGGCACTGAATCCAGTCATTGTTTGGAAATTACAAACCTTGAAAATCCTAAAGGAATTGAGTTCATATCAATACCAGACATAGAAGTCGCAGTGGCAATAATGTCAATTAACTAGGGACTTCCTTCCAATATTTAATTCATTGACAAGTGAATACTTACTCATTACGAAATGACATTTCATATGAGCTGATAAGTTCAGCAGATAAATAGAAAATAACCAAAATATGTTCATTACTACCCTGCAATGTCACATACATATTTTTTTACAAAATTATAAAATAGAAATCAACTTTAACACTATGTTTCCAAATTCCATCATTTCCATACAAAGTAAGCTTAATCTGCAAATTGCAACTAAGCCTAATATAGATAATTTTATCACAAAGTACACATTGCAAATTACAAGGATTTGGTGGAGATAATTTTACTTTTTTAATGTGCTGAATGGCTAAGGACTAGAATTAAGATGTAATTAAGAAGATATAAGATTCTGTAGATATTGACTCTTGAATTCAATATGAAGTATAACTTACAATTATACTTAATAATTTTATTTCAGATACTACAGATCAGGTTTGGAAATGGTCAGAATGGCGAATGTGTACCTAGCAGAGGGCAGCCTTGAAAACGCATACATTTTATACATGAAGTTCATGACTCTGTTCGTAGAGAAGATGCGGAAACACCCAGAGTATGCCTCAGTGCCGGCGCAGGTGAAGAGTGTGAACCAAGCCAAGCTGAAGGAGGTCATGCCCAAGGCTGAGAAGTTGAAACAAAAATTGCTGGAGCAGTTTGCGAAAGAGCATAAACTGTATCAGGAAAATGAGGTTCGACTAAATCTTTGTATTTTTTTTTGCTATTTGCTGAGATCCATACCACTTACTAGAGTTCCCAAATCATTGTACCTCTACATCTTCATCTGCAGGAGGCCTCTACAACCAAAATTCATTATTCTACATCTCTACAACCAAAATTCATTATTTAAAGTGTCTACTCTTAGCAACATTCTGTCTCTAATTAATCGAAACTGAGATATAAGACTGAGATTTAGTCACTTGTCCTACTGAGCTAGTATGCTATGAGCTATCAGCTACAAAAACAAACAAAAGATGGTTTGATGGACTGGCGATGGTTTATAGTTACTCACTCAGCTATGAGCTTTAAAAATTGCCTTATATTCAAATGAAAGCGCTTATTTTTTGGCTGTTTCTATAACCGATAGTTCAATAGCGGTGGTACAAGTGGCTTATTTCAAGTAGGTATTTGTTACTTAGCAAGTTTTGGTTGTCAATCAATATGGAAGAGATAAATCAGCAGCAATGCATCATGATATCATGATCGTCCGTATTAGGGTAGCGACTGATGATGATGACAGGGCTATTTAAATTACTGACCAAAATATTATCTCCTTGTTTTTAAGCAGTCTTTAACAGGAAATTCAAGGTTTTTTTTTTAAATATCGTTACAAATGTTCCCATATGGGTGTTTTCAAGGCTGAATTAATCATCAGTCATTAGCGTGTAACTGCTATGCTGTCCCATGCACACAAGTTTGACAGCTCAACATATTTAATCCAGCCCTGCATAATACGTAGGTTGCCTTTTAAGTTGTGTCGTTAGGGAGACGAAATATTAGCCACGGTAACAAAAGGATGCCCACAGGGGGGTGTACTATCACCAACCCTGTGGAGTCTAGTAGTGAATTCACTATTGGAGGAGCTAAATAAAGGTCCTCTGTACACAGTAGGATACGCGGATGATTTAGTGATACTGGTCACCGGGAAATTCCCAAGCACTGTATCGGAAATCATGAATGGAGCGCTGAAGCTAGTAGAACACTGGTGTAATAGTCGCCAACTCTCCATTAATCCGGCGAAAACTGTGGTAATACCCTTTACCAGGAAAAAGACCCTCGCTAACATGAAGCAACTAAAGCTCTATGGCAGGGTACTAGATATGTCCAGCGAAGTGAAATACTTAGGTATGACACTTGATAGAGAACTGAACTGGAAAAAGCACGTAGACCTCCTCATAACCAAAGCACTGAGAGTGTTTGGTATGTGTAGGTCGGCATATGGCAAAACATGGGGCTTAAACCCTAAAGTACTGAGGTGGATCTACACTATGATGGTGAGACCTATCATTCTGTACGGTAGTCTGGCATGGTGGCCAAGAACTGCAAAGGGTACATGCAAGGATGCTCTGAATAAATTATAAAGAGTAGCGTGCATGGCCATCACAGGCGCGTTTAGAACGACGCCAACGGCGGCGTTAGAGGTACTGTTGGACCTACCGCCGCTACACCTGGTTATACAGTCGGAGGCACGCAAGTCCCTGCAAAGACTCAAGATCTTGGGTCTATGGAGTGATAGCATGCCAAAGACCAAACATACAAGCATGGAACTAGACAGTTACATGGATAAGTTAACAAGTATGGGTACTGATAAAATGCTGCCCAAATTTGTTTTCCAAAAGAATTTTAAAACTAAAATTCATAATAGAGCCGAATGGGCGGGGGGTCTACAGCCACCAATTTCTGATGGGTACGACCTTATTTGGTACACTGACGGATCCAGGACTGGATCCGGTACGGGCGCAGGCATTTATGCAAACGACTACCGTGGTAGTGTAAGTATGGGCAACTATGCGACTGTATTCCAAGCGGAAACCTACGCGATTATTGCCTGTGCACAGGAGATTATAGATAGACAGACCCAAGGTATGAATATCTATATATTAAGCGACAGTCAAGCAGCACTGAAGGCCCTTACGGCGCCTAAAGTAGACTCTAGACTAGTATTCAACGGCATCCAAGCTCTGAACAAACTTGGAAGGCGAAACAAAGTGCAACTGGTATGGATCCCAGGGCACGAGGGCTTCCTTGGCAATGAAAATGCAGATGAGCTTGCAAGAGGGGGTTCTACAAACAACTTTGTAGGACCAGAACCATTTGTAGGACTCTCACAAGGAACCATTAAAACAGCCATGAAAGAGCGAGTTAGATGGAAGCACCAGGAAGAGTGGAACAATCTAACGGGGCTCAGGCATTCTAAGCTCTTTATGCACGAAGTAGACTCGGGCTGGAGCAAAAAGCTTTGGAAATATAGCAAAAGACAACTCAAACTCATAACAGGGGTGTTTACGGGACACTTTGGGGTCAAAACTCTCTTGGCCAAAATGGGTCTTTCTGACAGCATAGACTGTAGAATGTGTGGCGAGGAAGAAGAGACAATGAAACACTTAATGTGCGAATGTCATGCCCTCGCCAGACAAAGGATGAAAGACTTCGGAACTGGTTATCTAGAACCGAAGGAGGTCAAAACGTTACCGCTAGGGTCCATCCTCAAACATATTGAGTTGATAGAGCAATCCCTGGGGTAGACGAAACAGGGCCCCCTGTTTCGTCTAATTACACAAAAGATCCCAATGGGTCGAAGTGTATCCGTAAGGGCCTCGCTAATAAGATAAGATAAGATAAGTTGTGTCGTTTGAAATAAGTATAGACAATTTTATAGATTATTACCATTTATTGTTTTTCGAAGAATTTTCCCCGATGTTTAATACACTTTTGCATGCGTTCAAACCAGTTTTTAAAACATTTATTCCACTCCGAAGTGGGGGTAGTCAAAATGGCCGATTTGTAAGCGTCAACAGCTTCTTCAGGTGAGCTGAAGCGTTGACCACGAAGACTTTGCTTAATTTTGGGGAACGTAAAAAATCGTTAGGGCTTAAGTCAGGGCTGTAAGGTGGGTGATCTAAAATTTCCACATTTTGTGCGCTCAAAAACATCTTTGTTTGGCGGGCGGTGTGCGAACTTGCATTGTCATGATGCAGTATCATACGACGCGTCGAGTTGTTTTTTCGAAATTCGGTTATGACTTGCGGCAAACAAACAGTGGTATACCAGTCAGCGGTAACCGTCTTGCGATCTTCTAGTACAATAGTGGCGACGTGACCACCCTTTGCCACAAACGAGGCCACCATTTTTTTTGAAGTGCTCCGCGAGCGTATGACTTTTGTCGGTTTTGGCTCATCCTGAAAGACCCAAACAGTTGACTGCTGTTTAGAATCTGGATCGTAAGCATATACCCAAGACTCGTCACCACTAACCATATCATAAACATGTTTTGACTCGCCTCGGCTGAATCGCTGCAGAGTTTTGCGACACCAACTAACACGGGCAGCTTTTTGGTCGTCGCTAAGCAAATGTGGTATCCAACGAGAGATCAACTTTCTTACGCCAAGTTCTTCGTGCAGGATTTTTTGGATAGTGGTCCCTGAAATGCCCACGGACGCCTCTATTTCACGGTAGGTCACATGACGATCTTCGAGTACTAGCTGCCGCACGGCTTCGATATTCTCTTGCGTCATGGCGGTTTTTGGACGACCTTTACGGGGCTTGTCACTGAGGCTAGACTGCCCACGTTGAAATTGTAAATACCAGCGTTCTACAGTCCTAAGACACGGTGCTGCATCACTAAGCACAGAAGTGATCTCCTCAAAACACTGAAGTCGCGATAATCCCCTTTTAAAGTTGTAGAAAATAATCGCATGCAAATTTTCCATAGTTATTTCCATTTTTACAACCGACTTGTTACCTTTAAATAGACGCTGTAATAAAACTATTCGACAAATTTGAAAACATTTTTTTGTTTTCGAGTTCTAAATTCAAAAGGATGAAAATGCCATATGTTTATTTTTTTTAATCGCGAGAGGTTGGCAAACGACACGACTTAAAAGGCAGCCCTCGTATGAACCATACAACTTAAAAAAAATTGCTACTCTCCACTCCACTACACTACACTACACTCCATTTGGCCGTGATTTCTTCATCAAGCATGCCCAGTTGCCCACCAATACAAAACTACATCATGCAGATCAGAGCTTGCATTTGGCTTTACTATTACCAGAGATCGGACAAATGTGCGGCAATGTTCGCAATAATATGGACATGACTCCAAATTTGATTGAATAATTATTCATTTAATCATTTTTAAGAAATTACATATTTGACACCGGTAACAATGAAAACCATTGCAAATAGTCACTTTAAAGCATCGAAATAAAATTTGAAGAAATTATTCGTTTATTTATTCATTTCATCGACTTTGGAGTAATGTCCATATTATTGCGAACACATGTGCGTCATTGGCACATGTGTCCGATCTAGACGTGTGCGCCGATCTAAAAATGATCGGCGGCGGCGTTTGCTGAAAAGTCGGCGGCGGCGGCGTGATTTCGGCGTGAAATCGGCGTCAAGGTCACATGAATAAAAAAGCGGAATTCCATAGTATAATTCATAGTTAAGTCATAGTTTAGACAAATACAATATAAATGTTCATTAAACACCACTACTGACCACCATATCCAACATCTGATCAGTACATGTCAGTTTTCTCTTCCCACCATGTTCTAACATAATATTTTCAACAATAACTGTGTTTGGACTTCATCATCATGGCCTTAGCATCTATAGCAGACAATTTATGAGTCAATAGACCGATGTGAGACCGACATAGTCTACCGCAGGACTGACAAGGAAAGTTTGCGGAAATGGCGCCGAAGCACCTTGGCGTCGCATCTGTCGCTTATCAGCGAGTGCAGCAAACCACGTCTCATCACAAATTTCGCGACCCTCCACAATACACTTGCGCCACTCCGTACGTTGTTCTGCGACCTTCTCCCAGTGCCGTGCCGGTAGTCAATATGAAAGGCAATCATGTCCCTCTTGGCGCAGTCTTTAAAGCGAAGCAATGGTCTTCCTACGCTACGCTTTGCGTTCCCAACAGCACCAAGAAGAACACTACGAGGTAGTCGAGAGGGTTCCATCCTGTGCACATGCCCTAACCAACGCAGTCGTCTCTGCTTAAGAAACGCAGTTAAGCTAGGCAGCTGTGCAATTTCAAGGACCCTCTCGTTTGTCACCCGGTCTTGCCATGATATACCCAAGGTCTTACGAAGGCACTGCATGTAAAAGGAGTTTAACCTACGTTCTACTTTTGCATATGTCGTCCAGGTTTCAGCTCCGTACAAGAGTATGCTTAAAATAGAAGCCTGAAAGACCAACATCTTGGTCTTTGATGTTAGGTGCTTGTTTTGCCATACTCTTGTACTAAGCTTCCCGAACATGGTCGCCGGTCGCCGCTTTACCGATACGAATGTCGACCTCCGCATCGAGCGAGAGATTGTTCGTTACGGTCGACCCTAGGTAGCAAAATCTGTCAACTACCTCTAACAGCGTGCCATCGAGTGTAATGACTGGGACTATGGAGGTTCCTTGTGCTAGCACAACGGTTTTCCTCGTGTTTATGGTCATGGCAAAAAGGGAGCATGCCTGCGAGAATTGACTTACCATTAACTGAAGGTCGCGTTCAGAGTGAGCAACAAAGGCTGCACGTCAGCATAAAGAAGGCTGTCAACGAAAAGAACCACACTGTTCTTTTTCGACTTGAGAAGGGAGATGTTAAACATCTTTCCATCGGCCCTCGTGTGCAGATGGATGCCCTGTTTGTTTTCGCCAAAAGCGGTTCGTAAAATAAGCGAAAAGTAAATCCCAAACAGGGTAGGAGCCAAGACGCAGCCCTGTCGCACTCCCCTAGAAACAACGAACGGGTCAGATTGGGTGCGCCAAAGTATTCATAAAATTGCAACTTAGATTATTGGAACTCCGAAAATTTTTCTTATACAATTTAACTTCATAATAATCGGTATTTAGAATAATCTTTGTTCATAATCATCATCACATAGAATTATTTATGTTCATAATATTGTTTTTCATACATATTTTTAGTACTAACTTTTATGTTTATATAATTTTTCACTATACTTATTTTATGCTATATATTCTAATGTTATAGGTATTTATTTTTATCTGTACTGGTTTTATGTATGAATTATTTTTGTTTAATTAAATATAAATCGTACTATTACTGTAAACTAGCTACCTGCACAAATCAGGTTGTGGCAGAGTAGGTACTGTACTAAACGGGTTCCCTGTAAACTTTTTTTGTCCGAAACGCTTAGGACATAACAGACTTGGTATAATCTATTTTGGCATCAACTTAATGAGACAGAAACATCACTTGGCTTAAATAACAATATTTCGAATATTATTTTGTCCGAAACTATCTTGGCATATCATTAATTACGCCGAGTGTTATAAGACAGAAATTAGATTTGCATTTTTTTTAGGGCATGTAGCCACATGTTCGAAACTTGCCTTTTTCGTCAGGCAGAATTTGTTGTGAGGGTGAAAATTTCTGCAGTGAGCGAGCAAAGCGAGCGAACAAAACCTTCCGGGGCAGATCCGACTCGGATAGGTTAGGTTAGAAGACTAAGGCGGGAGCTTTGCTCCCGCCTTAGTCTTCGAGGTTTTTTTTTTTAGCAACCTAGAAAGTACTCAGCTCAGTAACACAGTAAGTAACGTATAGAATATTACTACTACCTCGATTATATTGAGAGGTTGTAATTATTCCTTCTCTGTTATGCTAAAACAAACTATGCCGATACTTTTTATGCACATCCAGATTATGCCTCATCATAAATAGGAGCATCGAAATTATGCTCGAATAATATTCGAACAACTCGAAATCTACCATAAAGAAATATGCTAAAGTTGAGTACCTATGTCACAACAGTTTCTGCACAAAGCCCATTATGACTACATAGTTTATGTTATTCATAAAAGAATTATACCACAACAGAGTGAACCTAATGGGAAAATGTTTATAAATAAATAATTTTATGAGTATAGATTAAACTACTTGACGACTTTAGGAGGATAAAATTTCGAAATAAAAATCGTTATGAACATTGTAGGTAGAAGTATAATTTTTAGTAAGAAAAAAAGTATGAGAAAAATTTTTCGGAGTAATGATGATTATGAGTAAAAAACGGTATTAGTAAAAATATTCGAAGAAAAAATTGTATAAGTGCCAATATGGACCCGGTCAGATTAGACGACTCACCGTTAAAAAATTTCACTATACATAACTTCACAACTGGGTTTGGACTAGCCCTATTCATATTATGTCTCCCAAATCCCCTATCATAACATAAGGATAAATAGGGCGATCCATTGGATCATATTGGGAGGTATCTTACGCTGCGTCGACCGATATATGCTTGCAACTAAGAAATCACTTGCCCCACCGGTACTTTTGTGAGTAATGTATGTCCAGCCCACTGCCACTTCAGTTCAGCGATTTTTTGAGCTATGTTGGTATTGTTGGTGCTTCCAGTTCTTCTGTGGCTCTCAACTACGGTTTACAACATCCGTCGATTTTCATTACATTGCATTTCGTCATTACATATTGCGGATACCAAAAATCAGCCATCCGGATACCTACTTCGGATAATACGGATCTATTGCAAATACATGAATGCTTTTTATCAGACTTGTTTTACTTTCATTAAGCTATAGTGTCTAGTCTACATTTTAATTACATTCGAATATGCAAAAAATTATAACCATGGTTTACAACTACTAAATTCTCCAGATGTTTTAAACTTTTAACGTTTTTAATCACAATAAGATGTTATCTGGCCTAGTATCTAAATAAGCTGAACCTTAGAGCCAAAGACCCGATGGCGAGACGTCAAGCCGGCGAAGGCCGAAGGCCCGAAGTGTCAGGATTTCAGTGCTCTCCGATACAATTACGCTTCCCAACTGTCTTAACGCCAGCGAAGGCCCCAGACCGAGCTCAAGTAGAGGCGCGAAAACACGTCTCTGTATTTAAATAGATCGCGAAGGCCCAGTTTCGTGCAAGGCTGAAGGCCTGGATCGTTTCACAGAGGCGCGCCAGGTGACAAGGTTGAAGTCCGAGCTGCCAGAGCCTAGCGCTCCCATGCTACACAATTGACAATGGTTTAGTGTGATACCCTGCGGCCCTCCGATTCGTTTCGACCCCTTGCGAAGGCAGAAAGCCGAACTTCACTTAGGGCTGCACAGAGGCGCGCCAACTCGCCTCACTCGTCATTGGGTGATTCTCCATGGTTTCAGCCATAATAACTTTATACTCTGCAAACCGAAGGTGAGTGATATATTCGCTAGTGGTGTTGATAACAAGCCCATCCTATTCCAGTCCAAAATCTTGAAAACAAACTCTTCCAAAGCAACAGTAAACAATTTGGAGACAAGACATCTCTCTGTCTTAATCGTCGCTGCAATGGTCTGGATTTTGAATACCAGTCTTGAAGACAGTTTAGGATCTAAACTGAATCGCGATGTGTCAGTTGCATAGAATAACTGTCAAAAATTGGCTAGCCGAACCTAAACTCAATTGCATTTAAGAGGTTATGGTAACCGCCATAGATACTACAATATAAGTACCGGTAGTCTACCTATTTGGCTTACTTGTTCTACTGTATTTTGGTTGGCTGTTCTTTGGACACATAGCCCGCAAACCTGGGGAAGACCTCCAAAAACTTATTGTCACAAGAAAGATTGGAAAGAAAAGGCTGAGAGGAAGGAGCCTCATGCGCTGGAGAGCCCAGATCCGCAACTCACTTAACTTTCGGGTTCCTGAAGCGATCTACGCTGCGGAAAATTGGAGTGGTTGGTGGAAGATCGTGAAAGAGAAATTGATGAGTTGATAAGTCACAACGCCCAGAATTGGGTTATCGATGCAAGTAGGAGTAGTCTACTTGGTACCGCTGAAGATATTGTAGTACAGCCCAGGTCTCGATCAATTGAAATGCTTCAAAGACCACGAACACGAACGCTAACCTGAGGGGCAAGTTATACCTCTCGGTCTTTTGTATATCCTGTTGCCTGTGTAAGTGATTTACAGTGCTAAAGCTTTTCTAGAAACCGAAACCGGCTTGTTCAGGAGGCTGGAAGTTGTCGAGCCTAAGAATCTACGTGTAATGAGTGATGACACTCGAAAGCAACTAATAGGTTGACAATAAATTCCCTACATAAGAGCATTATATAAATACATAAAGCAAATACGATGCTTAGTATTGTAGTATTTAGCCCATAAGAAATAACTCTGTTATAGAGTCAAGGCCACGCCGATTTCACGCCGACCATTAGTCGGCGGCGGCCGCGTGGCAAAAAAGGTCGGCGGCGGCGTGACGCCGGCGCGGCGCACACGTCTAGTCCGATCTCTGACTATTACACAAACCCAATCAGACCTATGTTTTATTTATCAGACTTTGGCTTGGTGAGCTAGATACATCGTCTGACATATCCCCTCATATGCCAATCTTCAGTAGAATTTAAAAAAATATAAACAAATATAGCTGATTTTCCATAGCATAAATAGCATTTCACATTGACACATATCATGAAACACGTTCGCTGATATATTTTTACGTTAATACTAATAAATTCGTAATAAAACCAAGATCGTGTTCCAAAAGTGCGTGATTACATTTAAAAAATATAAACAGACCTAAAAAACTTGCATCGTTCCAATAATGCAAGTTGTTAGGTTTAAATTATAAATATTGGATATACAGTCGACTCTCGTTATTTCAAACCTGCGATAATTCGAACCTCTCTATAATTCGAAGTTATCACGAGTCCCCTAGAAGATCTCTTGTTATTTCGAAAAAAATCAATACATTTTTAAACACTTGGTAATTCAAACAAAAAAGTAATAGCTACACAACAAAACCACGCGTTAATTCGAACTCGTGGGCGTCAAACATTCGACAATTCAAAGTTATGAGATAAAACAGGCAAGTACATTTTAGAAAAGTTGCACGAGCATTTGTTGTTAGTTACATATTTGTTTTCAGTTGGTTATGTGTACAGATTAAAAGTTTAGTTTAAACTAATAATTAATTAACATTATGTTGAAAAATGCATTTAATAAATAACAGTTGATTATTACTTAACACCTCGTACTTTCATTTTTTCTCCCGTATACTTCCGACCATTTGATATTTCAAACTCTCGATAAATCGTAATATTTGGATAGGTCCTTCGAGTTTCGAATTAACGAGAGGCGACTGTATTGGATTATACCAAAGAAAAAACGACCAAGATCATCAACGTCCGAGGTGGGAATCGAACACACGTGCTCAGCTTTCGCGGCTGATGCCTGCACCGCTCGGATCTCTAGAATAGCTAGAGAGCAGGCCCCAATTTCACCACCTTGACAAGTGCTACAATTGTAAATTTACTATTTCTCCAATCGGGGGCGTCTATAGGCTACAGTTACCGCTTACCATCGGATGGGCCGTGCGTTTGTTTGCCACCAACATAAAATATAGTGCAGGAACTTTAATAAATCAGCAGTAAACAACTACTTTTTTGCGTAGCAAAATTACAATTGTCACAAAAACACGACAATTGTAGCGAAATTCCGACATAAGCCGAACCTTATGTCAAGATTTAATGAAAATTGTACTAAGCCTTGCGACAATTGTCACGGGTTTCGGAAAATAAAAAGTAGTTTATTAACGATATAAAAACGTTGTTAGTAATAATTTTATGTTGGTGGCCAACAAGCACATGGACCGTCCGATAGTAAGCGGTAGCCGTAGCCTACGGCGGCCTGTGACGTCAGTAAGAGATATTTTACAATTGACACACTTGTCATTATGGTGAAATAGGCTACTGGTGCTGGCGCTTGTTAGGTTGATTTACATTTTTTGGATTCTACTGACAAATGGTATAAAATGTATGTAAAATTAACCTTGAAAAGAAAATTTTAATTTCCAATTATAGTTCGAGAAATATAAATTTAACGTTTATTTCTACTATAATGTAGGTAGAAAGTTACCAATTTATATTTCACGAACTATACATAGGTGACAGAGGTCCTTATGGGTCATTTCCACAGTAAAATCCACAAAAAAATATATCAGATCATACAGTTTAAAATATGTAGGTAATTTGTTTTAGGTAAAGCGGCGCCAAATTGAGGAGCAGAGGAAAAAGCAAGAGCAAGAAGATGCCAAACTCGCAGAAAGACTGCAGGCTGATGAAGATGGACGGGATCACCCACATCTGAAGGGTGCGGTATGTCAATTCCACACAAATTGTCAAAACATCAGCATTTTAGTAAAAATGTCCCATTTTGTTGATGACCATAACTACAAAATAGCCTCTGTAGCCTAGTTGGTAATAGTGACAAGCCTACGAAGCTGGAGGTTCTGGGTTCGAATCTCAGCAAGGGCATTGTGTGTGTATTTATCTATCACAAATATATCGCCGGTTGACAAGCAACACTCACTAAGTAACAAATACCTACTTGAAATAAAGCTCGTATCTCAGTTCTGAGTTCTGACTTAATACTGACATAAGAGGTTGCTAAGAGTACTGACAGTTTTTATAGTGATTTTTGCTTGTCAGTCGACGATATGTTCCTTGGTGGTGGCTGTCTATTAATTTTCTTTAATTGAGCTTACCATGGGACTAGGTCGAGTTGTGTTGTGTAAAATATCCCAAGATATTTATTTATTTATTTATCGATCATACTATCCTTATGAAGCTAGATTTATTCGCGTGTCTATCACAAAAAAATCGTTACTTGATGACGAGTTATCGAAATATTCAATTTTTTTCTATTTACCCTTCGTCTGCGTTTGATAAGGATCCGTACAATAGATATTGAACTCAAATCAATTCATAATTTGAATTAAAAATCCATTCTACTGATCTTTAGCAACCACAGACGAAGGGTTAAATACATCATCACTTACACCCCGAAATTTCGACCCATGGTATTTAAAAAAAAACCAGCCAAGTGCGAGTCGGACTCGCGCGCGAAGGGTTCCGTACCATTATCAATTTATTATTTAAAAATACAGTAAAATTAAACTACCTCAAAAACTATAGGAGATAATTTAATCAAACCAAAAATCGTTGATAGAATTTATTGATGTGCATAACATATATTTTTTTTAGAATTTTATATCGCGTAATTTAAAAAATAGAGGGGGGGGGGACACATTTTTCAGACTTTGAGAGCTGATATCTCGAAAACGATTTGCTTAAATAAAAATGAGATTTATAAACCTTCATATCATTTTCAAAGACCTTTCTATTAAAACCCCACACGCTTTATACAACAAAAAAAAATGTATATCCCTCTGTTACATGTATGGAGGGCCCCCACCCCAATGGTTTTTTTACAATTTAGTATCATAATCCTGTAGCGGTTTATACAACACATATCCTTACCAAATTTCGTTACTGTAGCATTTATAGTTTCCGAGTAAATCGGCTGTGACAGACGGACAGACGGACAGACGGACATGACGAATCTATAAGGGTTCCGTTTTTGCCATTTTGGCTACGGAACCCTAAAAATGTTGTAAGACGTGCCCCACGTGTCCAGGACGCGTGGGCGGTGTCCCCATCAGCGCCGCCGGTGGGCGGGGTGCTGTACCCCGACGACTTCGCCGCGCCGCCCGCCCCCGCGCCGCTCATCCCGCCCCGAGCACCGCCCGACCACCAGTCAAGGTCAGTATGTTATGCCACCGTTGCAGTCGCGGTTACTATATCATCCCGCTTCGAAGTTGAAAGAAATGGTCGCCTTTCTGAATTTATTGAGTTTGAATCCGACCTTAATAAAAATCGATACAGGTGTAGTGAGAAATTACTTGCCTTCGGAAACGTTCGTAAACACATGCTGTTTCAGGCAGTGTCACCGAGTCTGACTGAAGTAGCATGACAGCTATTACTGTCAGTCTTAGTGAGATAGACTGAAACAGCATGACGTTGACGAACGTTTCCGAAGGCAAGTCATTTCTCACTACATCTGTAAGTCTAATACGGGCGAAGCTCTTAACGGGTTAGTTTACGACATAATAAGTACATTCAAATAACTTTTACTTGAAATAAGAGCAACAAAATGTTCCATACAAAATAATTCGGCGCCCAGTGTAGAGCAACATACGCGAGTTAAACACTCGTTGGCAGCTAATTTCAAAAGCAGATGACATAACTGCCATATCAACAATAACAAATGTTCGTACCTACATTGCTGCTCCGATAGTCTTAAAAAATTCTGTGGGGTCATAATTAAGAGTCATTTAAAAGAACCTTTTAATCCATGATCATAATGAATCCCATGCCTGGTTTAATTGATCGCCCGTATTAGATTTACACACTGTATTATCATCCCACCGTTGCAGTCGCGGTTACTATATCATCCCGCTTAGAAGTTGAAAGAAATGGTCGCCTTTCTGAATTTATTGAGTTTGAATCCGACCTTAATAAAAATCGATACCTGAGGCTCCAAGAGGTAACGATTTTGTGATACAAATCGTAAAAAGCTGTCACCATCTAAAATAAAAAGCTTTGTTTCGATCTTGCTAAAAATCGATAACCGAAAATTTCTTCACAATTATGGAATATTAAGGTCAAAATTGCAAGAAAGGACGCCATTTTAAATTTCGTTTAATGAAAACGACCGTTATGAAAATTGATAGAACGCGGACGAAGCCGCAGATTCAAGCACCCCCCACCGCACTTAATTGGTTAAGCCAAACCCGAGATACTCGTAATCGTAGGAAAACATAAATATGCAGTGAATAAATATTAGTACGCAGGCGAGGCCGCGGGTAATTACTAGTATGCAAATAAAAGAGATGTATAAATAATAGGCATGATGACTGGCAAGTCAAATCAGCATCTTTTTTCGAACTTTCAAAACGATCACCACTATGGAATTTTATATGAAATACTCAAAAGTGACGTCACGTTTGAGTACTGCCAAATGATCTACTCTTTTTAGTTCTTTTCAATTTATTAAATAGAAGTTCTGTACAAAAATTACTGCAATTTACATCTTAGTACTAATTTCTTCGTGTGTTATGTCGTGCATAATGTTAGATAATTTATTTTAACTACAGTCATCATCCCTATTCCTTTACAGAGACAGCACCGGATCTTCGCTCGTGCCAGGGCTGTGGGGTCTCCGGGCCGTGGTGGTCCCCGCGGGGCTGATGGCGCAGTTCCTCCGCCTCGCGCAACACAACACGAGGAGGGACGTCGAGACCTGCGGCATATTGGCCGGGAAGCTGGTAAGTTTACTTTGGCCAATCAGCAGGCAGCATATCAGTGGAAATAATCACAAAAATACCCCTTGTTCCCCGTCCATTACCAAGTTACATAACCAGCACTGGGAGAAGAAAAATTATTTCAACTTTCTAAACCGGGTAATGTAGTAGGAATTTTGTTTCCGTGAACAAAACCAACGCCATGTGCCGGTAATGTAATAGGAAAGAAAATTCTTAATACAGTACTCGATATTGGAGTAGGAATATGATTGCTTCCTACATAACTATCGTCAAACTGATGAACTAGCAGGTTTTCTAGCAGGAACTTGGCAATCTCATTACAAAACCTACTTTTAAGCCAACCTCTAGCAAACCTGCTTGTGGGATATTCCCATCAACATACCCCAACTTGGTGTCAAGGGACCATTTCGGTTTGTTTTGAAGTCAGTTAAAGAAAGAAACCAACACAACTTGATCACGCTGGCTGGATCCATGGATTTGTTAGCCGTTCGCCTGGCTCGCATTTGGTCTAAGTCGCTGTTTGTCAACTTAGCGTTTGGTCCAATACGCAATTTGCCCTAAAATCCGGACCAACGCCGGACCGAATTGAGGATAGAGACCTGTGGAAGCTGGTAAGTCCATTGTAAAGTATAATCACAGAGACACCTCGCAGTGCCGGGAAGTTGGTAAGTATCTACTTTGGCCAATCAGCAGGCAGCATGGCAGTAGAAATAATCCCAAAAAAAACCGACTTAACCCTTAATAGGGTAGTGGTAATATATTTACCACCTCATTTCGAAACTTATTCTGTCACTGAATATGTGTCAAAGCCAATGAAATATAGGTGTGACTAAAGCCCTATTAAGGGTTAAACCGATTTCTCCAAGGTCCCATCATCATACTCCAACTTGGTGTCAATGGGACCATTTCGGTTTGTTTTGAAGTCAGTTAAAGAAATAAATGAACACAACTTGATCACGCTGGGCTGGATCCATGGATTTGTTAGCCGTTCGTCTGGCTCGCATTTGGTCTAAGTCGCTGTTTGTTAACTTAGCGTTTGGTCCAACAAAGCCAACGCCATGTGCCGGTAATGTAATAGGAAAGAAAATTCCTAATACAGTACCCGATATTGGAGTAGGAATATGATTGCTTCCTACATAACTATCGTCAAACTGATGAACTAGCAGGTTTTCTAGCAGGAACTTAGCAATCTCGTTACAAAACCCACTTTTAAGCCAACCTCTAGCAAACCTGCTTGTGGGATCTTCCCATCATCATACCCCAACTTGGTGTCAATGGGACCATTTCGGTTTCTTTTTAAGTCAGTTAAAGAAATAAACCAACACAACTTGATCACGCTGGCTGGATCCATGGATTTGTTAGCCGTTCGTCTAGCTCGCATTTGGTCTAAGTCGCTGTTTGTCAACTTAGCGTTTCCAATACGCAATTTGCCCTAAAATCCGGACCAACGCCGGACCGAATTGAGGATAGAGACCTGCGGAAGCTGGTAAGTCCATTGTAAAGTATAATCACAGAGACACCTCGCAGTGCCGGCCTGTGGGGTCTCCGGGCCGTGGTGGTCCCCGCGGGGCTGATGGCGCAGTTCCTCCGCCTCGCGCAACACAACACGAGGAGGGACGTCGAGACCTGCGGCATATTGGCCGGGAAGCTGGTAAGTTTAAAAAAAAACCCGACTTCATCATTAAATCCCAACTCGGTGAGACCATTTCAGTTAGTTTTGAAGTCGGTTAAAGAAAGAAACCAACACAACTTGATCACCATACCTGGGATAACTGGGGGCAAGTTATAGGGATTTGATATCGATTAAAAAGATGTCGATATAATTATAATAAAAGATGTGCTCATTGAACATTCTCGATTACAGTACAAGGTTCGATGTCATATCTGATATCGGGCCTCTTCAGATAGTAAAGTATGCAGATGACATTTTAATCAAAATGACAATTTAAATATTGATATTTTAATGTTAATTGTATATTTTGAAAACTATTTTAAAATAAACGCGTAACTACCCGTTTAAATTAATTTTTTATTTTAATTGATATTTATGCCGAATAATATTTTGATGTTGTCATTCACAGTAACATCGATATATGTTTAGTCGATAAAATATTTTGCTACATCACTTTCGTATAAATGCCCCGAGTTATCCCAGGTATGTTGATCACGCTGGGCTGGATCCATGGATTTGTTAGCCGTTCGTCTGGCTCGCATTTGGTCTAAGTCGCTATTTGTCAACTTAGCGTTTCCAATACGCAATTTGCCCTAAAATCCGGCCCAACGCCGGACCGAATTGAGGATAGAGACCTGCGGAAGCTGGTAAGTCCATTGTAAAGTATAATCACAGAGACACCTCGCAGTGCCGGCCTGTGGGGTCTCCGGGCCGTGGTGGTCCCCGCGGGACTGATGGCGCAGTTCCTCCGCCTCGCGCAACACAACACGAGGAGGGACGTCGAGACCTGCGGCATATTGGCCGGGAAGCTGGTAAGTTTACTTTGGCCAATCAGTAGGCAGCATTTCAGTAGAAATAATCACAAAAAACCCCTTGTTCCCTGTCCATTACCAAGTTACATAACCAGCACTGGGAGAAGAGAAATTATTTCAACTTCAAAACCGGGTAATGTAATAGGAATTTTGTTTCCTTGAACAAAACCAACGCCATGTGCCGGTAATGTAATAGGAAAGAAAATTCCTAATACAGTACCCGATATTGGAATAGGAATATGATTGCTTCGTACATAACTATCGTCAAACTGATGAACTAGCAGGTTTTCTAGCAGGAACTTAGCAATCTCATTACAAAACCTACTTTTAAGCCAACCTCTAGCAAACCTGCTTGTGGGATCTTTCCATCATCATACCCCAACTTGGTGTCAATGGGACCATTTCGGTTTGTTTTGAAGTCGGTTAAAGAAAAAAACCAACACAACTTGATCACGCTGGGCTGGATCCATGGATTTGTTAACCGTTTGCCTGGCTCGCATTTGGTCTAAGTCGCTGTTTGTCAACTTAGCGTTTCCAATACGCAATTTGCCCTAAAATCCCGACCAACGCCGGACCGAATTGAGGATAGAGACCTGCGGAAGCTGGTAAGTCCATTGTAAAGTATAATCACAGAGACACCTCGCAGTGCCGGCCTGTGGGGTCTCCGGGCCGTGGTGGTCCCCGCGGGGCTGATGGCGCAGTTCCTCCGCCTCGCGCAACACAACACGAGGAGGGACGTCGAGACCTGCGGCATATTGGCCGGGAAGCTGGTAAGTTTACTTTGGCCAATCAGCAGGCAGCATTTCAGTAGAAATAATCACAAAAAAACCCCTTGTTCCCCGTCCATTACCAAGTCACATAACCAGCATTGGGAGAGGACAGAGGACGATTTATTTCTACTTCAAAACCGGGTAATGTAGTAGGAATTTTGTTTCCTTGAGCAAAACTAACGTAACAGGAAAGAAAGTAATGTAATAGGAAAGAATATTCCTAATACAGTACCCGGTATTGAAGTAGGATTATCATCATATTCAACAAAGAACAAGGGAAAAAAACCGACTTAAACCGATTTCTTCAAGATCCCATCATTATACTCCAACTTGGTGTCAATGGGACCATTTCAGTTTGTTTTGAAGTCGGTTAAAGAAAGAAACCAACACAACTTGATCACGCTGGGCTGGATCTATGGATTTGTTAGCCGTTCGTCTGGCTCGCATTTGGTCTAAGTCGCTGTTTGTCAACTTTTTGGTCCAATACGCAATTTGCCCTAAAATCCGGACCAACACCGGACCGAATTGAGGATAGAGACCTGCGGAAGCTGGTAAGTCCATTGTAAAGTATAATCACAGAGACACCTCGCAGTGCCGGCCTGTGGGGTCTCCGGGCCGTGGTGGTCCCCGCGGGACTGATGGCGCAGTTCCTCCGCCTCGCGCAACACAACACGAGGAGGGACGTCGAGACCTGCGGCATATTGGCCGGGAAGCTGGTAAGTATTGAAAAAAACCCGACTTCATCATTAAATCCCAACTTGGTGAGACCATTTCAGTTTGTTTTGAAGTCGGTTAAAGAAAGAAACCAACACAACTTGATCACGCTGGCTGGATCCATGGATTTGTTAGCCGTTCGTCTGGCTCGCATATGGTCTAAGTCGCTGTTTGGCCGGGAAGCTGGTAAGTATCTACTTTGGCCAATCAGCAGGCAGCATATCAGTAGAAATAATCCCAAAAAAACGACTTAAACCGATTTCTCCAAGATCCCATCATCATACTCCAACTTGGCGTCAATGGGACCATTTCGGTTTCTTTTGTAGTCAGTTAAAGAAAGAAACCAACACAACTTGATCACGCTGGGCTGGATCCATTTGTTAGCCGTTCGTCTGGCTCGCATTTGGTCTAAGTCGCTGTTTGTCAACTTAGCGTTTCCAATACGCAATTTGCCCTAAAATCCAGACCAACGCCGGACCGAATTGAGGATAGAGACCTGCGGAAGCTGGTAAGTCCATTGTAAAGTATAATCACAGAGACACCTCGCAGTGCCGGCCTGTGGGGTCTCCGGGCCGTGGTGGTCCCCGCGGGACTGATGGCGCAGTTCCTCCGCCTCGCGCAACACAACACGAGGAGGGACGTCGAGACCTGCGGCATATTGGCCGGGAAGCTGGTAAGTTTACTTTGGCCAATCAGCACGCAGCATGTCAGTCTACGAACAAATAAAACATGGAAGCCGCGCGCTATACTAAATTGCCTTTCAAAAACGGTCCTGAATTTTAGTTGACAAGTGTCACCCCCTGTTCAATGCATCACGGCAATGAATTTGAATGTCAACATATAAAAACTTAAACCGCCATTTAAAAATAGTTGTGATTGGTCCATCAAAGTTTTGATTGGCGATATTCAATAAACATTTGTCAAAGATGTTGCGCCGAAATATGCGCGGTGTCACGAAAAGCGCTATGTCCTACCCATCTTGGCACAATTGAACAATTGGTTTTGGGGGCATTTTTGAGCTGGCGTTAGACGTCCATGTTATATATGGTCGCAGATGTCAGTAGAAATAATCACAAAAAAACCGACTTAAACCAATTTCTCCAAGATTTGTTTTGAAGTCAGTTAAAGAAAGAAACCAACACAACTTGATTACGCTGAGCTGGATCCATGGATTTGTTAGCCGTTCGTCTGGCTCGCATTTGGTCTAAGTCGCTGTTTGTCAACTTAGCGTTTCCAATACGCAATTTGCCTTAAAATCCGGACCAACGCCGGACCGAATTGAGGATAGAGACCTGCGGAAGCTGGTAAGTCCATTGTAAAGTATAATCACAGAGACACCTCGCAGTGCCGGCCTGTGGGGTCTCCGGGCCGTGGTGGTCCCCGCGGGACTGATGGCGCAGTTCCTCCGCCTCGCGCAACACAACACGAGGAGGGACGTCGAGACCTGCGGCATATTGGACGGGAAGCTGGTAAGTTTACTTTGGCCAATCAGCAGGCAGCATGTCAGTAGAAATAATCACAAAAAATCCCTTGTTCCCCGTCCATTACCAAGTTACATAACCAGCACTGGGAGAAGAGAAATTATTTCAACTTCAAAACCAGGTAATGTAGTAGGAATTTTGTTTCCGTGAACAAAACCAACGCCATGTGCCGGTAATGTAATAGGAAAGAAAATTCCTAATACAGTACCCGATATTGGAGTAGGAATATGATTGCTTCGTACATAACTATCGTCAAACTGATGAACTAGCAGGTTTTCGAGCAGGAGCTTAGCAATCTCATTAGAAAACCCACTTTTAAGTCAACCTCTAGCAAACCTGCTTGTGGGATCTTCCCATCATCATACCCCAACTTGGTGTCAATGGGACCATTTCGGTTTCTTTTTAAGTCGGTAAAGAAACCAACACAACTTGATCACGCTGGGCTGGATCCATTTGTTAGCCGTTCGTCTGGGTCGCATATGGTCTAAGTCGCTGTTTGTCAACTTAGCGTTAGGTCCAATACGCAATTTGTCCTAACATCCGGACCAACGCCGGACCGCATTGAGGATACATCGTGACCTGCGGCATATTGGCCGGGAAGCTGGTAAGTATTTAAAAAAACCCGACTTCATCGTCATACCCCAACTCGGTGAGACCATTTCAGTTTGTTTTGAAGTCGGTTAAAAAAAAAAAACCAACACAACTTGATCACGCTGGGCTGGATCCATGGATTTGTTAGCCGTTCGCCTGGCTCGCATTTGGTCTAAGTCGCTCTTTGTCAACTTAGCGTTTGGTCCAATACGCAATTTGCCCTAAAATCCAGACCAACGCCGGACCGAATTGAGGATAGAGACCTGCGGAAGCTGGTAAGTCCATTGTAAAGTATAATCACAGAGACACCTCGCAGTGCCGGCCTGTGGGGTCTCCGGGCCGTGGTGGTCCCCGCGGGGCTGATGGCGCAGTTCCTCCGCCTCGCGCAACACAACACGAGGAGGGACGTCGAGACCTGCGGCATATTGGCCGGGAAGCTGGTAAGTTTACTTTGGCCAATCAGCAGGCAGCATATCCGTAGAAATAATCCCAAAAAAACCCGACTTAAACCGATTTCTCCAAGATCCCATCATCATACTCCAACTTGGTGTCAATGGGACCATTTCGGTTTGTTTTGAAGTCGGTTAAAGAAAGAAACCAACACAACTTGATCACGCTGGGCTGGATCCATGGATTTGTTAGCCGTTCGTCTGGCTCGCATTTGGTCTAAGTCGCTGTTTGGCCGGGAAGCTGGTAAGTATCTACTTTGGCCAATCAGCAGGCAGCATATCAGTGGAAATAATCTAAAAAAAACCGACTTAAACCGATTTCTCCAAGATCCCATCATCATACCCCAACTTGGTGTCAAAGGGACCATTTCAGTTTCTTTTGAAGTCAGTTAAAGAAAGAAACCAACACAACCTGATCACGCTGGGCTGGATCCATGGATTTGTTAGCTGTTTGTCTGGCTCGCATTTGGTCTAAGTCGCTGTTTGTCAATACTCCAACTTGGTGTCAATGGGACCATTTCGGTTTGTTTTGAAGTCAGTTAAAGAAAGAAACCAACACAACTTGATCACGCTGGGCTGGATCCATGGATTTGTTAGCCGTTCGTCTGGCATATTGGCCGGGAAGCTGGTAAGTATCTACTTTGGCCAATCAGCAGTTCGTCTGGCATCGCATTTGGTCTCGCTGTTTGTCAACTTAGCGTTTGGTCCAATACGCAATTTGCCCTAAAATCCGGACCAACGCCGGACCGAATTGAGGATAGAGACCTGCGGAAGCTGGTAAGTCCATTGTAAAGTATAATCACAGAGACACCTCGCAGTGCCGGCCTGTGGGGTCTCCGGGCCGTGGTGGTCCCCGCGGGACTGATGGCGCAGTTCCTCCGCCTCGCGCAACACAACACGAGGAGGGACGTCGAGACCTGCGGCATATTGGCCGGGAAGCTGGTAAGTTTACTTTGGCCAATCAGCAGGCAGCATGTCAGTGCAAATAATCACCAAAAAAACCCCTTGTTCCCCGTCCATTACCAAGTCACATAACCAGCACTGGGAGAAGAGAAATTATTTCAACTTCAAAACCGGGTAATGTAGTAGGAATTTTGTTTCCTTGAACAAAACCAACGCCATGTGCCGGTAATGTAATAGGAAAGAAAATTCCTAATACAGTACTCGATATTGGAGTAGGAATATGATTGCTTCTTACATAACTATCGTCAAACTGATGAACTAGCAGGTTTTCTAGCAGGAACTTAGCAATCTCGTTACAAAACCCACTTTTAAGCCAACCTCTAGCAAACCTGCTTGTGGGATATTCCCATCAACATACCCCAACTTGGTGTCAATGGGACCATTTCAGTTTGTTTTGAAGTCGGTTAAAGAAAGAAACCAACACAACTAGATCACGCTGGGCTGGATCCATGGATTTGTTAGCCGTTCGTCTGGCTCGCATTTGGTCTAAGTGCTGTTTGGCCGGGAAGCTGGTAAGTATCTACTTTGGCCAATCAGCAGGCAGCATATCAGTAGAAATAATCCCAAAAAAACGACTTAAGCCGATTTCTCCAAGATCCCATCATCATACCCCAACTTGGTGTCAATGGGACCATTTCGGTTTGTTTTGAAGTCAGTTAAAGAAAGAAACCAACACAACTTGATCACGCTGTGCTGGATCTATGGATTTGTTAGCCGTTCGTCTGGCTCGCATTTGGTCTAAGTCGCTGTTTGTCAATACTCCAA
>JALPQI010007558.1:0-43804 GCA_025490895.1 Thaumatotibia leucotreta | reverse complement strand
TTATTAACATTTCAGAGCGCTGCAACGAGAGCGTGCGGCTAGGGCTGCTAGTGCAGGCCATGCAGGCGCTGGCGGCGGGGCTGCGCCTGGCCGCGGCGCACTACCGCGAGCGCACGCTGCAGCCCACGCCGCAAGTGCGGAGCGGTCAGTACACACGTTCATTCCCTCTTTTCCTTGTGATAGCCACCTAAAATTACCACTAAATCCAGTGCATAATAAACGTCTACGAAAGCAGACTTTCGCCAACGAATGAGAAGCTGACGAGCCGAAGCCACCTCTCTAACGCCCACGAGAGCTAAAATGTGCGATGAATTGTACACATGCCTCGCCCGGCGACAACAGTGAACGGCTTACGCTAATGTAACACTTTCTTAATAGTCACGGAAATTTCCTTGCCCAGCGCTTCGTTCAGTATGGACTCTCAGATCTTGGAAAGCATGTTCAACTCTGTCCGTATGTCGAATCCCACGAATCGACGCAACCCGTTAAATATTAAAAACTAAACCCGGCACTACCCTCTTCCTAGTCAGGTTGTTGAATCCGATGAAGCTAATATTGAACTAAATGATTGTTCCATTACAGTGGTCTCCCTGATGAACGTGAAGTACAAATGGATCGTGAACGAATCGCGCCGACTCCACGAGGCGGGAGTGACGCCCGCGGTCTGTGATAAAATACTCTACGAACACGCCATCGAACTGGTAACTTACTTCATCTTATGATTTTTTATTTATTTATTGAATAAGAAAGTTTTAGTACAATAACTTTAACAAAACCCGTCGTGGGCGAATCCTTGAATAGATTTGTGTGCCGATAGGGAGTTAGATATATATTTGACAATAGTATAGTAGGTAATGATTTATAATATTATTATACCTCGTCATTGTCTAACCTAACCTAACACTTATACCTAGAATAGAATAGAAATTATTTATTTGGTGTAAAAGGTAAACTTCTCTGTTTCGTAACACTTACTAAAGTATTTCACATTTAATCTGACCACGTTCATTGTCTTAATTGCAAAAATCATTGTTATATAGGGTACACCCGGGTAAGACCGGACTATTTTTCGGTGGGTTGAAAGGATGTCACAAAAAAAATCATAAATGTATTCTCATTAACTTTTACCTGCAGATGTGCGATGTACGTGATAAAAGAATTCAATATAAATTTACCGCTCAGCCGAATAGCTTAGGAGTAATCGACATCGACACTCAAACTTGCACTATTTTTTTTTTTTTCAAGACACCCAACCAAAAAACCTTCTTGGCTTAAGATCGGACTAGTATCTAATTTTAACTCTAAAGTAAGGAGAAGAAGGTGCATTGATTCCTGTTAAAGATCGTATCTCCAAAAATTCTCGAAAAATTCACTTTTTTTTAAACGTTCGTTGCTCACGACTGATGCAGCTGAGCGTTTGCTGCATACTTGCGAGAGGGGCGGGGCGAAATGGCGTCATGCATAATATAGCCAGTGAGGAAAAAAGACTACTATTTTAGTAGTTACTGCGGTCATGCGATCTTACATTAGATCCGAGCTTAGCCAGGTGTACCTTAACTTATATAACATGGACATCGCTATCGAGACATTCAATCTCTAATGTCAGTGCGACAAAATAACAGGTTTAGTGACGTCGTCATTTGCTTGCAGTGCCAAATGGCGGCCATCGAGGAGCTGTTCGGCGACATGAAGGAGTGCGAGCGGCGCTACATGTCGGCGCAGGTGCTGCTGCACTCGCTCGTGCAGCGCCATCCGCTGCATCCGCACCACCGCACCACGCTCTCCAAGTGTACGTCTCCTCTCTTCTGTAACTATACTGTACGGCGACATGAAGGAGTGCGGCGCTACATGTCGGCGCAGGTGCTGCTGCACTCGCTCGTGCAGCGCCATCCGCTGCATCCGCACCACCGCACCACGCTCTCCAAGTGTACGTCTCCTCTCTTCTGTAACTATACTGTACGGCGACATGAAGGAGTGCGGCGCTACATGTCGGCGCAGGTGCTGCTGCACTCGCTCGTGCAGCGCCATCCGCTGCATCCGCACCACCGCACCACGCTCTCCAAGTGTACGTCTCCTCTCTTCTGTAACTATACTGTACGGCGACATGAAGGAGTGCGGCGCTACATGTCGGCGCAGGTGCTGCTGCACTCGCTCGTGCAGCGCCATCCGCTGCATCCGCACCACCGCACCACGCTCTCCAAGTGTACGTCTCCTCTCTTCTGTAACTATACTGTACGGCGACATGAAGGAGTGCGGCGCTACATGTCGGCGCAGGTGCTGCTGCACTCGCTCGTGCAGCGCCATCCGCTGCATCCGCACCACCGCACCACGCTCTCCAAGTGTACGTCTCCTCTCTTCTGTAACTATACTGTACGGCGACATGAAGGAGTGCGGCGCTACATGTCGGCGCAGGTGCTGCTGCACTCGCTCGTGCAGCGCCATCCGCTGCATCCGCACCACCGCACCACGCTCTCCAAGTGTACGTCTCCTCTCTTCTGTAACTATACTGTACGGCGACATGAAGGAGTGCGGCGCTACATGTCGGCGCAGGTGCTGCTGCACTCGCTCGTGCAGCGCCATCCGCTGCATCCGCACCACCGCACCACGCTCTCCAAGTGTACGTCTCCTCTCTTCTGTAACTATACTGTACGGCGACATGAAGGAGTGCGGCGCTACATGTCGGCGCAGGTGCTGCTGCACTCGCTCGTGCAGCGCCATCCGCTGCATCCGCACCACCGCACCACGCTCTCCAAGTGTACGTCTCCTCTCTTCTGTAACTATACTGTACGGCGACATGAAGGAGTGCGGCGCTACATGTCGGCGCAGGTGCTGCTGCACTCGCTCGTGCAGCGCCATCCGCTGCATCCGCACCACCGCACCACGCTCTCCAAGTGTACGTCTCCTCTCTTCTGTAACTATACTGTACGGCGACATGAAGGAGTGCGGCGCTACATGTCGGCGCAGGTGCTGCTGCACTCGCTCGTGCAGCGCCATCCGCTGCATCCGCACCACCGCACCACGCTCTCCAAGTGTACGTCTCCTCTCTTCTGTAACTATACTGTACGGCGACATGAAGGAGTGCGGCGCTACATGTCGGCGCAGGTGCTGCTGCACTCGCTCGTGCAGCGCCATCCGCTGCATCCGCACCACCGCACCACGCTCTCCAAGTGTACGTCTCCTCTCTTCTGTAACTATACTGTACGGCGACATGAAGGAGTGCGGCGCTACATGTCGGCGCAGGTGCTGCTGCACTCGCTCGTGCAGCGCCATCCGCTGCATCCGCACCACCGCACCACGCTCTCCAAGTGTACGTCTCCTCTCTTCTGTAACTATACTGTACGGCGACATGAAGGAGTGCGGCGCTACATGTCGGCGCAGGTGCTGCTGCACTCGCTCGTGCAGCGCCATCCGCTGCATCCGCACCACCGCACCACGCTCTCCAAGTGTACGTCTCCTCTCTTCTGTAACTATACTGTACGGCGACATGAAGGAGTGCGGCGCTACATGTCGGCGCAGGTGCTGCTGCACTCGCTCGTGCAGCGCCATCCGCTGCATCCGCACCACCGCACCACGCTCTCCAAGTGTACGTCTCCTCTCTTCTGTAACTATACTGTACGGCGACATGAAGGAGTGCGGCGCTACATGTCGGCGCAGGTGCTGCTGCACTCGCTCGTGCAGCGCCATCCGCTGCATCCGCACCACCGCACCACGCTCTCCAAGTGTACGTCTCCTCTCTTCTGTAACTATACTGTACGGCGACATGAAGGAGTGCGGCGCTACATGTCGGCGCAGGTGCTGCTGCACTCGCTCGTGCAGCGCCATCCGCTGCATCCGCACCACCGCACCACGCTCTCCAAGTGTACGTCTCCTCTCTTCTGTAACTATACTGTACGGCGACATGAAGGAGTGCGGCGCTACATGTCGGCGCAGGTGCTGCTGCACTCGCTCGTGCAGCGCCATCCGCTGCATCCGCACCACCGCACCACGCTCTCCAAGTGTACGTCTCCTCTCTTCTGTAACTATACTGTACGGCGACATGAAGGAGTGCGGCGCTACATGTCGGCGCAGGTGCTGCTGCACTCGCTCGTGCAGCGCCATCCGCTGCATCCGCACCACCGCACCACGCTCTCCAAGTGTACGTCTCCTCTCTTCTGTAACTATACTGTACGGCGACATGAAGGAGTGCGGCGCTACATGTCGGCGCAGGTGCTGCTGCACTCGCTCGTGCAGCGCCATCCGCTGCATCCGCACCACCGCACCACGCTCTCCAAGTGTACGTCTCCTCTCTTCTGTAACTATACTGTACGGCGACATGAAGGAGTGCGGCGCTACATGTCGGCGCAGGTGCTGCTGCACTCGCTCGTGCAGCGCCATCCGCTGCATCCGCACCACCGCACCACGCTCTCCAAGTGTACGTCTCCTCTCTTCTGTAACTATACTGTACGGCGACATGAAGGAGTGCGGCGCTACATGTCGGCGCAGGTGCTGCTGCACTCGCTCGTGCAGCGCCATCCGCTGCATCCGCACCACCGCACCACGCTCTCCAAGTGTACGTCTCCTCTCTTCTGTAACTATACTGTACGGCGACATGAAGGAGTGCGGCGCTACATGTCGGCGCAGGTGCTGCTGCACTCGCTCGTGCAGCGCCATCCGCTGCATCCGCACCACCGCACCACGCTCTCCAAGTGTACGTCTCCTCTCTTCTGTAACTATACTGTACGGCGACATGAAGGAGTGCGAGCGGCGCTACATGTCGGCGCAGGTGCTGCTGCACTCGCTCGTGCAGCGCCATCCGCTGCATCCGCACCACCGCACCACGCTCTCCAAGTGTACGTCTCCTCTCTTCTGTAACTATACTGTACGGCGACATGAAGGAGTGCGGCGCTACATGTCGGCGCAGGTGCTGCTGCACTCGCTCGTGCAGCGCCATCCGCTGCATCCGCACCACCGCACCACGCTCTCCAAGTGTACGTCTCCTCTCTTCTGTAACTATACTGTACGGCGACATGAAGGAGTGCGGCGCTACATGTCGGCGCAGGTGCTGCTGCACTCGCTCGTGCAGCGCCATCCGCTGCATCCGCACCACCGCACCACGCTCTCCAAGTGTACGTCTCCTCTCTTCTGTAACTATACTGTACGGCGACATGAAGGAGTGCGGCGCTACATGTCGGCGCAGGTGCTGCTGCACTCGCTCGTGCAGCGCCATCCGCTGCATCCGCACCACCGCACCACGCTCTCCAAGTGTACGTCTCCTCTCTTCTGTAACTATACTGTACGGCGACATGAAGGAGTGCGGCGCTACATGTCGGCGCAGGTGCTGCTGCACTCGCTCGTGCAGCGCCATCCGCTGCATCCGCACCACCGCACCACGCTCTCCAAGTGTACGTCTCCTCTCTTCTGTAACTATACTGTACGGCGACATGAAGGAGTGCGGCGCTACATGTCGGCGCAGGTGCTGCTGCACTCGCTCGTGCAGCGCCATCCGCTGCATCCGCACCACCGCACCACGCTCTCCAAGTGTACGTCTCCTCTCTTCTGTAACTATACTGTACGGCGACATGAAGGAGTGCGGCGCTACATGTCGGCGCAGGTGCTGCTGCACTCGCTCGTGCAGCGCCATCCGCTGCATCCGCACCACCGCACCACGCTCTCCAAGTGTACGTCTCCTCTCTTCTGTAACTATACTGTACGGCGACATGAAGGAGTGCGGCGCTACATGTCGGCGCAGGTGCTGCTGCACTCGCTCGTGCAGCGCCATCCGCTGCATCCGCACCACCGCACCACGCTCTCCAAGTGTACGTCTCCTCTCTTCTGTAACTATACTGTACGGCGACATGAAGGAGTGCGGCGCTACATGTCGGCGCAGGTGCTGCTGCACTCGCTCGTGCAGCGCCATCCGCTGCATCCGCACCACCGCACCACGCTCTCCAAGTGTACGTCTCCTCTCTTCTGTAACTATACTGTACGGCGACATGAAGGAGTGCGGCGCTACATGTCGGCGCAGGTGCTGCTGCACTCGCTCGTGCAGCGCCATCCGCTGCATCCGCACCACCGCACCACGCTCTCCAAGTGTACGTCTCCTCTCTTCTGTAACTATACTGTACGGCGACATGAAGGAGTGCGGCGCTACATGTCGGCGCAGGTGCTGCTGCACTCGCTCGTGCAGCGCCATCCGCTGCATCCGCACCACCGCACCACGCTCTCCAAGTGTACGTCTCCTCTCTTCTGTAACTATACTGTACGGCGACATGAAGGAGTGCGGCGCTACATGTCGGCGCAGGTGCTGCTGCACTCGCTCGTGCAGCGCCATCCGCTGCATCCGCACCACCGCACCACGCTCTCCAAGTGTACGTCTCCTCTCTTCTGTAACTATACTGTACGGCGACATGAAGGAGTGCGGCGCTACATGTCGGCGCAGGTGCTGCTGCACTCGCTCGTGCAGCGCCATCCGCTGCATCCGCACCACCGCACCACGCTCTCCAAGTGTACGTCTCCTCTCTTCTGTAACTATACTGTACGGCGACATGAAGGAGTGCGGCGCTACATGTCGGCGCAGGTGCTGCTGCACTCGCTCGTGCAGCGCCATCCGCTGCATCCGCACCACCGCACCACGCTCTCCAAGTGTACGTCTCCTCTCTTCTGTAACTATACTGTACGGCGACATGAAGGAGTGCGGCGCTACATGTCGGCGCAGGTGCTGCTGCACTCGCTCGTGCAGCGCCATCCGCTGCATCCGCACCACCGCACCACGCTCTCCAAGTGTACGTCTCCTCTCTTCTGTAACTATACTGTACGGCGACATGAAGGAGTGCGGCGCTACATGTCGGCGCAGGTGCTGCTGCACTCGCTCGTGCAGCGCCATCCGCTGCATCCGCACCACCGCACCACGCTCTCCAAGTGTACGTCTCCTCTCTTCTGTAACTTTGTGTGCCTCGCCGGAGTGTGTAGTCAACTTGCCAATCGCTAACGTATCGTAGTTTCCTCTCTCTTATTAGTGCATCAGGCAGTTACGTTTCGTACTATTAGGGTGCGGCTCCACTGACGCGGTGAGGAACGGAGATGTGCAAAATTGGCCATTGGCCAATCCTCCTCTATCCCTCCTCTACATCTATCGAAATCAGATCTAAACCTGATGTTTGACAGACACATTGAATTTGATTGCCAATCTGAATATTTGTTATAAGCCCCTAAACATACGTTTTAGTACAGATGGTGCCTTTTTTTAGGCGCTAGTGCGAGAAGTGGCTCATTTTACATCAGGTCCAAAACTTCGGAAGGCCATCGGTACTAAAAAACGCCGTAGCAGAAACGTGCAAAAAGGAAATTCGTAACTTATGTCGATTTAAAACACTTCCTTCGATCGTGTTTTAAAACATCGCCACTCGTTTCGAATTTCAGGTTTTTCACACTTGTGTCGTAATATACTATTTTATCAGCTATAGCATTAGAGTCCACAATGATTTTCCTATTTTCATTTTCAATATTAAATAATTGCTAGACTACCTCTGACCTAATTTTTATACGAAAAAAAATACTGTTTAAAAAAAAACTGCAAACTTGTGCTCAAAGTAAATGTATTGGTTCCAGACCGGGACGCGGTGCAGAGGCGGCTGAACTGCCTGAAGGGGCCGCGCAAGATCATGGACGTGAAGCTCGAAGCCGGGATCTCATAATGCAATACGCGACCAGCGACCTAGTAGTAAGCGTAAACGACGCAAAAAGAGAAGTGATTTTATTTTGTTGTCGACAGACTCGCAGTGAGAAAATTATTAATAAAACAAAGTATAAAAGGAATAAGTGAATAAATATCAATTAACGATCGATGTAAACAGTCGTTTTAGTGATGAAGATTACCAGAGATTGCAATAGTGAATTATATTTTTTTATATGCAGTAAGTACATTTCTGAGCCGTAGTATTACCGTAGAGGCGGCGAACATCTCGACGTTGGACTAATTCTAGTACCCGCTTGAAGTGATAGTTGTAGATTAGATGTGTGTTGGATCCCTTATGTCATAAATGGTTGTATCTTTTGATAGTTTGTAATGTTAGTACAAGTTTCATCAGAGTAAACCTTCTGCTTCTTCAAGTCTGAGGAGCCACGCAAATTATTTTAGAAAATTGTGCATGTATTTCTTTCGGTTCTCACCGTTTTAGGGTAAATACGAATAAATAAAAAACAAAAAAACATAAATTAGAAAACGTAGCATTGTTTCCTAACTCACGTCTCTTATATGACATTTTGATTATTACTGACTTGTAGCGTATCGTATAAAATGACTTTGTGAAGTAATATCTCGATATAGATACAATGCTATAGAGATCTCATTATCGACCAATAACAATATGGCATTTTTAGGTTAAGATAGAAATTATGTTTGAAGGTTTCTCGAAAACATTATATGAAAGGATTTCTGTGTATTCTCTCAAACCATTATTTTATTTTAAATTTGCCAAAATTGTGATTATGTATTTCCTCAAAAATAATATTAATTGCTTTATGATAATAAGAATAAAGACTGTTGTATTATAAATATTTTGTTTTGTTTTAATAAATACTTATTTTTATGAGCATGATTTTGGCATATTATTTTTTCGGCTAATTCATTGACGATATTCCAGCTTGCTCTATTGCTACCATCCCTTTCCTATTTCCTGACCACAACCCACGACGCAAACTGAAGAATTAATGGTATGATTACACGCGCATATTTCTGCACCTACTAATAATCTGATTATTTTACACCTATTGTTCGAGGATAATGCGCAATTTATTCTCCTTTTTTCCTGATCTGGGATTAAGTGCGACGTTAACACTCGGAGGGTTAACAAATATTCAAGTAATCCAGGACTTTGTAGATTTAGTATATGTATGCGTGCTTACAAATTAGGCGCATCCCTGCGTTTAGGTACATGCTTCAATGTTGCTATACTGGTATGGTTATGAAAAAATACTCAAGTTAAGCGGTGGGTTTGCGTAAAGGTGGGTTAGATAGACCTTAGACCAAACTAACAAAGAGCTAGAACCAGAGCATAGCGTTTGTTCTTAATCTTTTGGTGTGAATAAAAGTTCATTTTGAGTGTTTACACCGCACACGAATAACAACGAGCAGAGGCCTATTTCTCGAAAGCTTGTAACTTGTAATACAAGTGGAAGTCTCCCGCGGAAGGACTTCCGCTTGTATTACAAGTTACAAGCTTTCGAGAAATGGGCCTCAGGAATGTAACCCAAGAATTAGGATTCTACAATGATTCTACAACATATTAAACGTCCAAAAGAGCATTCGCTGTTCTATCCCCCTACTCTACGAAATTCGATCGTTACACGAAACGTGATTGGTTGATTTCGTAGAGCGGGGGATAGAACAGCGAATGCTCTTTTGGTCTGAATGCACCTTAACATCAGGCGAACGAGTTCTTTTTTATTTTGGCTACTTTCACACCCGAACATGAGCTAATGCTCTGGGCGACAGTTCACAGAAGGTTCGTTGTTTACAACAAACAAGTACTTAAGCATTTTTAGGATCTTCGCAAAATATGGACGAACAGCGAAGGAATGCTCTGTCACTGTTTACAATTTACACACAACAAAGCTACCTCGTTTGGTCTATCCATCCTTAATCATAAATTATTTTCTTTTAAGATAAAAGACTTCTGATAGTAAAGTAATTTTTATTCGCACGTCAAACTATAAATCAAGAGACAAAAAATGTCTTAAATGTTAAGGTAAGCAATACTTATAAGTAAGTTTTCTTGATTAATAATTTCAGTTAAATTAGTATTGTACAAATATGCCATTACCATGTTTTAAGAATTTGTATGGCTTTGCCCTGTTCCTGCCTCGCACAGGTTGGAACATAACTTTATCTGGTGGAAACTCTGATGTTCCTGTAGTTTCCAGTAGTATGTCAAGACATGTCAACAATTTTGTCATTTGTGTGGTGAGGCTGGGTTTATCCTCGAAGTTCCAGTCGGTATTAATAATGCGCTCAATATCTCTAATATCATCATCAATGCCCGCATGATGGGTTCCATTCCAGAACAATGTTAATGAGAAAATAGGAGCTGATTTAGGGTAATCACTCTTAAGCACTACTAATGCTATTAATTTTGCTGACTGTCTTGTAATAATAGCTCTGTACAGCATATCAGTGCTATTCACTAGACCTTCAGATATCAAAAATGATGTAGATGGGGCTTGACTATATTCGGGCCAGCCTACAGATTGCCACTGTGTGAGAGAACCAGATAACCTTACTGGGCTCCCTTGTGCTGGAACAATTTTTCCAGACTCCAATTCCTGCAACTCTTTCATTAGTGCTACTCTTGATTTCAACCGTTTCTTCAACGTTAGTATGAAGTGTTCAACAGTAGATACACTGAGACTTGGACAAGGTTGAATAACTTTGTTTGTTTTTTGCTTATCATCTACAACTAAAGCCATAAAGTCTAGACCACACATCCTCTGAGCCCAAATGTAAGGTCGACCCACTTCTGGAATGAAATGATGGAAATCTTCAGATATTCCCGCAGCCTTTAGCAAATATGATGTGGCCGGGTGAGGTGAATCATGTCCAGCATCTCCAGGATACAGCTCATTGAGTATACAGTGTCCATTAAGTACATCAGCAGCGGAGACTCCAGTTACAGGTTTTGGGAGAGACACTGTAAACTTAACAACTACAATCTTTAAGTGCAGAAGATAAGAAAACACTAAATTCAAAGCTGTACTATCCTGAACTTTGACAGAAACTTGCACATGTAAAGGATGCTTTCTTAAAACTTCTTTCTTCTTGGCTGCAGTTTTCTCTTCCTTAGAAACTTTGGCAGTTCTGTGGTGACGTTTCTTTTTTTCTCTCTGTTCATCATCATTATTTTCTTGATCAGAATCTGAATCATTTGAAAGCACCAAATTATTATCAATATTTTTCTCTTGGTCCAACCTTTTGGCTTCATCTTCATCACCAGAAATACCTGCAATAAAAGCAGAAATGACATTTAGTTAATGTTTTTAATTGCCAATTAGATTTATAGTTGGTGTAAAACTTTTTTTTTCAAACTTACCAACTGTTACTGTTTTGACACCAAGTGCATCAGAATAGGCACTAGCATTTGCATACAGCAAAAACAAGGGAGGAGGAAGAAGTGCTGCTGCTCGAGATTCATCCCTCTTCTCATCAAGGCGAAGGGCCATGCACTCTTGGAGGGGCTTTGTAGCCTTCAGGACATCATTGAGGTGAGGACCTAGGGCATCCAAGCGGGAGCGGGCAGCTGCTATAGCAGCCCCAACTCTCTCCTTAGATGCCACCAGCTCATTACATGCTCCTGCTAATTCTCGGCGCTGTCGCAGCTCCCATTCCAATCGAGCCAGTTGTAACTGATGCTCATCTTTCTTTGTGATTTCCTGGAACACAGCAGTTTTAGATTAGATTCATCTCATCTTGGTATAAAAGTTAAGGCATGTCAATCCCCAATAATGTAGGGGTGCCTACCTTGAAAATATTATTTTATAATATTTTATCTCTTAACCTTAGTTATAGAGGTAGGTATTTCATGCATGAAATACCTGTGATGTAACTTTTTTTTAAATTATGGCTTCAGAGTAAACTAACTGTGACATACAGATAGGCAGACATAATGTACTTTGGTTCCATTTCTAACAGTTTGAACCCTAAAACACCTGACTCCTCTGTGAGTTTGGCAGCTAAATTCAATACTTACAGGTCTAGAAACCTCGGGAGGTGCCTCCTTGAAGAAATCATCAATAGGCACAAGTTCAATTTCTTCATCTTTCGATTTAAATTGCAAACATTTTGTAACTTCTTTGTTTAGATGGTCGGCTTCATAGAGCAAGTTTTGTAACTGCAAGTGTGTGGAGTCCACCTGTTGTTTCTCTTTGTGGAGCGCATCACGGCCAGCTCTAGTACGTACTTTTTCCAATCTATTCAATTTCTTTAATGCTACAAGCATTAGTGATGCCTCCACCCTTTTAGAGTTGATTTTTTCCTTAGCCTAGAATAATTTAAGAAAAACATTGTTACAATATAGATAAACACAGGTTCAGAATAAGGGCTGAATCAATCACAAAACACACACGAACCTCGTCCGAGTTCTTTTCTTTCAATTCTGCAATATCAGAAAATAGTTGCCGAATATCTTGACAAATTTTCTTGAATAGATTAGCGTCTTTATCAGCAGGGCGTGAAAGAGCCTCAGCCTCTTCAAAATCTACGACACGCTGCAAAAAATATATGAAATTGTATACAATAGATATTTGCCCAAAATGTTATAATATAAACATTATATTGAAATGAGGCTAACCTTATATACATCAACTGGTGATTGTTTGGAACTGTCTGTTGAAACGGAGGTGTTTAATTTCCGTCGTTTTTTAACAGCAACTTCGTCTTTACCCATCTCTCAAAGTAATAGCCGAACTGATTATAATATTCAATTATTCAAGTATAAGGCAAATGCCGCAAACGCAATGAAAATATTGAAAATGAAGTGTCGTGACGTGAGCGTGAGGCAAACGAAGCAAAGACAACAAATGTCAAAATATCAAATGTCAATGTCGGAGTTTTATTCATAGATATCAGTTTATTTTTTAATGGCTGCGAGCTCCTAGCGCATTGAGCCATCAAAATAAACGGAATTTATTTGAAACGACCATCGTTGGCGGTTGGTCCCGATCGTGTAGAGGTCTATTATGTCGTCACGACAACGCAGTTGCTGTAGCCGCACCCCATGGCAAGCCTTCTACTGCGAACTTCGAATTCTGTCACTCTAATGATGCCTACGTTGGAGGGACAAATCCTCGAAATTTGCGAATTTCGAAGATCTCGCAGGGCCGCTGGCGCGAAGCCAGCCATGTGAACCTCCTCCGCAGCACCACGTTAACATAAAAGAATAAAAATATATGAGAAAATATAAAATGTTCGTTCGTCCGGTTGTAAATGTTTTTATTAATTAATACAACAGTCGTGACGTTTTCTAGGAGCATTCCATGAAAACATCTACTTTTTGTCGCTTACGTGTCGCTATGGTAGCTACCCTAATAAAATATGCAAGCTGCTAGGAATCACTGTCAATCTTAAAGCCTTGATATGTTATTATTATACTGTAACTCGGCTTACTAATTTAATTTTTCAAAAGTATTGAAAAGACAGTGTCGCTTACGACACGTTTTCATGGAATGCTCCTCTATCACTATCACAAAGTATAGTCGGGCCCATCATACTTACACCAAATTGTCGGTAACCGTTAAATAGTTCGTTAAACTTAATTTTTTGTACGCGAATTTTCATATCGGCTGGGTTAACATTATTCAGTCTGTCAAGTAGGTATAGTTAATTGGTGGAACTGACCTTAACTCGCCCATTCTACCTTACCTTTGGATAGGTATTATGTTATTAACTCCAAGGTACAGTCACACCCAATAATATCTAATACATTTCCTACCTTATTTTTATTTCTAACACAAATGTATCAAATTCTTAAGCGAATTTTTACAGCCGACAACAGTTCCGAAAAGTCAGTTGTCGATAAAGGTAAAAAAATGCCTTTAAAACAACCGCCAAAAGTCACCTTTTCCTTGAAATCGTCACATTACCATCCTGTAAATACAATTTTATTATAACTAGGTGCACAAGTTAGTGTGAGCATTACCGCATCACGCATCGACAGCATGCAGCGTGACGTCACACACAAGTTTACTGTATACAAACCGGCCCGCCCGTGCCCGCAGCGTGGAACGTTTATCGTCGCGCTCCGCGATGCCGATAATAAGAACAAGCTCGCATCCATTTCACTTCAATAAACAAACCAAACTGCCCATAAATAGCTTTGTTTGCAGTCAGACCGATTAGTAGCGTTAAATTATTCCGATAAGTTACTCAAGATGTCTGAGAAAACGGAGCTTCGTATAGTGACTTATATGTGCCCCACGCACCCGGTGCAACTTTACGAGTTGATTTTGGAGTTGCTAGAAAAGGCGTTGAACTGCTACACAACATTGCAGTATGAAAGCCGGACTCCCGGCCCTTTTCCGGACCGGCCGGATCCTTTTAGCACCAATAAAATAGACTTAGGTGAGTGTTATTTAAGTTACCTACCCTCATTTTCGTGCTTGCTTGTAAACAAATAAAATGTATTATTGTAAGTAAGAGAGAGTCCTATAGAGATGAGTTGAGTCAGAAAAACTGCGCCTGCTCTACAGTACAAATGTGGATAATTAGGTAGATACTAATCTCTGCAGCATTGCGTAGGTACCCAATATAATAATTAATTGGCACTTATGTAGCCAATAGTTAACTTATATCCTAGATTGAGGTAGACCTCAATCTAGGATATAAGTTAACTAAAAATTTATCTGCCTCTGCGTCTGCGCTATATGCCGTACATTGCCCTAACTGACCTTCAAATGCGTGTCTTAGGTACATAATATATAGGTATAATAAAGTTAATGGGTCATCCAGCGTTCGTGAAAATGGACGTCTTTCCTGTGGACATTGCGAAAGTTAACGGTTCTGGGACATACAAATTAGGTTTTGACCACATAATTCTTTTAACCATCGTCGCGTTTTAAAAGTTACAATTTTGCCGTTTGCCTCTCTTTCTAGCCAATTAGTGATACTTAACTGATGAGGCAAACAGCGAAATTGTAAAATGTAATTTCATAAAAACGCGACCCAGAAGCCACCTATCGACTTGTATTCGTGCAACAAGAAAATTAGGGTTCTAGAGCCCTTAACTTTCATGTCCACAGGAAAGATTTGTAGCCTAACTCATACAAAAAAATCTGTATGACCCTAATACTAATTTTAGGTAACTTATTATTTTTTTCTCTCTCCATTTAAGGTAAATACTTAGGCAGATAAGGTAGAATAATTTCATTTGATTCCGCATTATCTATTAGACATCTAGCGGAAAGTAGGTACCTACATTTTGTCTTATTTTATGACTCCTACAGAGTAAATTACGAACACTGGATATCTAAAGAGCGCAACAAAAATAATAATTAAAGGAAATGTAATGGGTTGGTAGTGATATAAACCACCACCACTATAGCTGTATCCCGACAGAACTGCACGAGGTCGTGAACCGCAGCTTGCCGACCTCTGCGTTAGCCCCTCGCTGGTACGAATGGTACGATGCGGTATTATGATCGATCAACTCAAGCATTCGTTGCACATCATTTAATTCACCATGCACTCGGAAAAACATAATGAATATAAATTATACCAAAAAAACATTCCGTTATCATCAGTTTCTAGTCTTGTATCATTTAAGTATACCACGTTGACTCGACAATTCAATTCATAGGTAAGACGTATAGGTATTTGTCTTCAGATGTACGGTACAAAATAATGGGGATTCGTTTAAAAGGCTTTAAAAAACCCTCACTTCTTCCTAAACAGAATACGATAGAAATATAGCGGTACATACCTACTGAATATGTCTAGATACTATGAAATACCTAATATTTACCCACTTTTAGCTCACATACAGTGGTCGTCAACCTATCAATTGAAGCATTAGAAACATATGCAGCGCTAAAGTGCTTATATAAATATTTCAACAAATAATATTGCCTGTGTTCAGTATAATATTTAGATGATTTTGAGGAGGCACGGCGTCATTACGGACAATACCTACAATTCTCTAACTGTTATAGGTACGACTGTAGAGGATGTACGGAAAGAGAAGGCATCTGGAAGAATGCACAACCTTACACCTCAAGTGCCTCCACTTTCCGTATAAACTCTGCCTGCTACGAGCCCCGATGCATATGATCTCGTCCAGTTAGACAGTTTTTCGAGATTATCCCGTTCATCCGGGGGAAAAGGTTTAGAGACAAAACCTTCACTATTCAATAGTAGTACTAAAATAGTTTCTTTGAGTATAAAATATTTGGACTTAATAAAGCAGAATAAAAAAAAAAACTATTTTACGAGAGGTATTTTTTTAAATTTTTTCCACAATTTTTAATTTTGTAAATAATCAATGAATGTAAAGAACGCCATTAATATTAAAGACGTGAATGACGACATGGTACACCTGATGCACTGCGAGTTTTGCGTCAAGCTTATAAGCGCGGAATTACGGTGGTGAACGAAAATGTAATTTAGACACTGGTTTGTTAAAATCGATTTATTAAACAACAAAAGCGTACTTCAGATTGTTGTGTCTCTTGAAATGTAGTAACCATGACTAACGTTCATACAATTTATCATTAGCATAATGTGATCATTTTTAAAATATTCAAAAATTTGTAAAAATTGTTTCGAACTAGACGAACTCCACTGCATCGGGGCTCGTATATTAGTGTCGCAAACACAGTTAACTGACCATTCGAACTTGAATGTGTAGGACATTATGTTAAAGAAGACAAATGGTCTTTTTACACTAATGTTTGTAGGCAATGTAGGTAGGTAGGTGTAATTGCCTATTAATATGTACATTCAAGAACTAAAACAACTGATCAGTTTGTCAGTTCTTAACTCGATGGAGTCCTTACTCAACTTGCTTCAATAGAAATCAAAAATGAACTTTATTTTCGTCTCAAAATCACTACAAAGTAAACAGTAGAACAGTACCTACAATACAATAAAATTAACCAAGTTATTCGCCGTGTACCTCTCTATACAATTTGTATACAGAATTGAAGTAGAAAAACTTGGTTGACCGTACTGTTGTTACTTATTACGAAACCTACTGACGAGAGTTCAGCAAATAACAGTACCTAGGTAATAACTAATAACGTAGTCAAATACGCACTGTTTCTGCCAGTTAAAGATCATTCTATGAGTCAGGGCTCAAAGCTAACATGTATGATTGACCGTAGCGTTCATGACGGCGGCGGCGTACATGCGGCTCCGCGAGGCGGACGCGTCGGCGGTGCGCCTCCTGCCCGTCACTCCCGTGTTCGCACACCAGATGAACGTCGAGAACAAGCCCGGCTATTTCTCCGACGTCATCATTCATCGCGACAAGAAGTAAGTCATCGATATACTTACATACACTGGCTCTGGCTACATGCCCATATGAATGACGAGTCATAAACCGCGAAAACAGTAATACTACGTCTCTGTAGCACTGACATGCCTGTAGGTACGCTTGCAAGCCCCATGTCGCGTAAAAGGCGTGAGGAAATGAACTCCCTGGTATCAAGAAGTAAGGAAGGAAGTATATATATTCCTACTGCATACTGGCGAGGTAGGTCCTACGGATGCATCAAGAATTGCATGATGCATGTTATCATGGATGTTATGCGTCATTGTGACTGCGTAACCAGATTGTTTCTCTGGCATGAATGAATAACCATCATAACAAAGTAAGAAATAGGTACAATACCTACAGGTACCTTCATACCTACTACCTGGTATAAATAATGTAAATTTAATTGAATTGAACAAATACGCAATCCCGTCGTACCTACACAATGTTATCCTACCTACTTGCTAGCAGTAAGAGGGATATTATGCTTTATGTATCCGCTGTAGGCGCTAACGATTTAGAGGGGCCGCGCCGTCGGTGTTCTGACTCTAACAATTTAGGCAGTCTATATGTATGCAATATTTAGATAGCATTTTAGTTAATGTAAATAAAGTGCATTTATTTGTTCATTTACACAATGACGTGTAATCAATTTAAGTACCTAAGGTGTTTCAAAAGATCGACAACAGCGTCTAGTGATTCATTTACTTGCGATTGCGTGGATAATCTAGTCGTACAGTGTGTATAAACTCGTGCACGAAAACTTGTAAAGTATAAGGTATGTCCTTTCCTCTAGTTGTGACAGTATAACTGTATAGCTAGGTACCCACATTAGTCCCAAGGATATAAATAGACATAGCCTTGACTGACATCGCATTCCTGGCAAGGTCGCCACTGTATGATAACATGAGGGGCGTTGCACGCTGGAATCCTTACAACAGCGAGCATCATAAATGTAGGTAGGTGTGGCATCCTCCACCTCCGCAGTTTCATATTTCATCCGTTAATTACTGGTCTCGACATGAATTAACTCTGCAATCTTCCGGGCATCGTCGACACCAAAAACAAATAGATAAGTTTAATGTTATCAGCTCGTGTCATTGGCTCCTGATAAAGATTGCTTCTATTATTCCACAATTCACTCGACGGCTACCTAATACAGTGATATCGCACCCCGCGCTAACGTCGCTTGTGATTTTGTGGTTATTTGCAGAGCACACAACGTGAACACGCTGCTGGACCTGCGCGGGTGCACCTTCGCTTACAGCGACGAAGATTCGCTCAGCGGTAGCAAACTCGTGCTCAAGACTCTGAAGGGAAAAGGAGAGAATGCCTCTTTTTTCGGATCATTACTAAGTATATATCCATTCCTAACAAAACATAGGTAAGCAATAAAAAAAATGTGAAACTAATTGTGACTAATTTCAGGATCTGGGTCGCATTTGGAATCAGCCCAAATGGTGTTAAGGAAGCAAGCTGAATGGGCTGCGGTTGATTCAACAACTTTGCTCTACTCCAAAAAGTTCATGCACGATGGAGGGAAAGACATCATAACTCTGGAGACCTTGGGACGCTTGCCGCCGTACCCCATAGTGGTCAATGCGCAACTTCCCGGTAGGTGAACTTGATAAGCAGATTTTGTATTGTGCTCAACTAACTACTTTAGTAAAGAAAAGAATCTATTGCCACATATATGACATATACGAGTGGGTACACTCAACCGACGACTCTAGACCATTCTAGCTAGAACCATGTCAAAATAACAAGTATAATAGTAAAAGGATTCTTACTTTTTACAGTCAGATTTAGACACTTAGCATAGTTCTCGCATGGACTAGGGTTTACGCACCTTGCACCGAATAACAATGCACAACTTGTTGCACCGAATATTCTCTCACAACAGGAAAATGTGATTTAAATTTAAGTGTCTGTTATTAAAGTAAGCGAGACAAGATTAGAGAGACAGAATAGATGGCGTAGGTGTACATGTATTATAAGTGTATCAAATTTGTATTAGAATGACACGGGGAAAAATATAGGTATAATACCTACCTACGTAGGTAATTAATATAATATTATGTAGACATAGATATTAAGTGTATCATTATATTATGAATGTAACTGAAGTGACCTGTATTTTGTATATTTAATACCTATACAACATATGTATTAAAGAGACTGTAGTCCGTTTCGGTATTCGATCCCGATTTCGCATTATTTTTAACGTAGAGTTATTTAACTATAAGTAGGTAATCACGTAAAAACAGTTTGCGTTCGGACATTTCCAAACCGATTACTTGGTACATCCAAATTCAATATCCACCCACTAAATACAATATTTAATTTCAGATACTATCAAGAATGCTATAACAGAAGCTTTGCTGACTTTGCCACTAACTGTCCCCTGGAAAGACAGATTCGCCAAGTTCGGCGTCATAAAATTCGATGCCAATAGCGATGGCGCCTACGATGGGTCGGCTGCACAGGTGCGGGCCATCCCGAGCGAAAAACTCAACGTTCGGTATTATTAGAGTACTCCTAGTCATTTCTTTAATTTACGTTCTTTATATTCTCTATGTGGATTACACACCTAAAAAGGCATAGGTGCTTAATCAAATAATCATAAAGCCATTCTCAGTAATGAATACTATATTATATTTCTTAAATAAAATTGTTACGATAAATTTGATTTATAGTTTTTTTTCTTGATTTCCAATAGTCACAGTCAGTGATACTAGCTTTTTTTTCTTGCCCGATTGAATCAAGACACCGCGAGGTACGTTAATAGTCGCCAATGGTATGGGTCCTTTCTTTTTTGCCTTAAAGACATTGTTTTTGAGGCCTTTCTGCTTCTGAAAGAATTCCGGTTTCTTTAACTATTTACGCCTCCTACAGGTCAATACACCACAGCTGGAATAAATGAAAGTTTCTATGTCTTGACGTATGCGTGAGTTTTCAAATTGACAAGATGTATATATGTATGTACAGTTACCTATGCAGTTCTAATACCTATACCTATACCTATGCCTATGCTCGTGAAAAGATTTGTTAGTTTATTAGTGAACATTGAGTGTATCACATCCCATCAGCACATCATATAGGCTTAATGTTGTGTAAGTTCAATATATAGGTTCCATCCATAATCAACACTCCCATCAAACAATAATTTTAATGACAAGAAATTAGGTGCTATATGGTGGCTGGCAAAATATATCTATTTAACAGTTTTTTCTTTGTGTATTATTATTATTGTGTATGTGTATGTGTATTTATATGGTAATTGTACTTACACTATGATAGATGTCAAATGTTTAGTTCATTTTTTCCCTCCCAGCTTTGGTGGATCGGCCTGCAACATTTAGCTTAAATATTAACCTAATTAAATTACTTTTAATAAAGTAGATAGTAATGTAACATTCATAAATTACCTCTTGACTATCCAATAATAATTTAGACAAATATTTACAAAATTACAAACAACATTAAGAAAAACCAAACCAAATAAGATATATACTTTTGGAATCACAACTCATTTGTATTGGAATTAATCATAGGATAACTTAAAAAAAAACTACAATCAATAATCAAGCACAGACAATAATCATTAATGTTCAACAATCTACATTCTACATCGCCATAATTCTACAAAATGATAAAATTGTGAACTAAACAATTCCTCCTCCATTGATCTGGTCAATCTCTTCCTGAGAGAGGGGTTTCCTCCTGTAGCGCGCAGGCAGGTCAATATCAGGAATAGCACTGGTGCTCATGTGTGATGCTCCAGCCTGCTGCAACAAAATTCTTGTGTTAAGTTCATATAATCTAATGCGATTAAATTATTTTTTACTAACAGTGACAGTTATTACATTCTTGACATGTAAACATACTTATAGGCTTTGGCTGTGACTCCTGTAACTATCAAATATTTTTTAAGAAAACCTGATTTTTAAAATGATGTTACTGTGATCTACTATAGTTATTATAGGATATCTTTCAGCGTGTCAAAGGTGATGCTTAGCAAATCCTAATTGGTTATGAACAACTTCCAGAGTGGACTACCATTACATAGAATATAAAAATAATATAAATTAACATAAATACTAAGAAATTATTGATACAGATTATGCAAAGTTATTTTAACCTTGTGCCACTTCATGTGCAGTACATTTTAAAATTTATGTAATGGACTAAGTGTTTTAATTTATAAAAATATGTTCTATAGAGATTAACATAGCATATACACATACTGCGGAAGGTGCAGGAGAGGATCTAAAGGCGCAAGACTGAAACAAAATTGTTAAATTATCACTAAATTTGCATGGAAAATGCATACTGATTTCCATAAGGATGATTTCCCAGACCAGTGCTTCATGCTTTGGATTGTTTACAGATAAAGTCAGTATTAACATTACTCAAATAAAATAAACAACAATTTTTTGGCTATGATCTCTAAATTATTCCTCTATAGTCTACAGGATTGAATTAATGTACATATCATTTAATTTTAACAAATAATTCTGCTTGAGCATGTCAAAGGTTATGTTTAGTATAATGCATTATAAAATTAGGGATCATGATGTAGATCCAATGAGTTGTGGACAACTTCTAAAGTGAACTATAATTTGATAGAAACATTGAAATAATAAGAAATTCTTAAGGCTACACCAAAGTAATTTTTAAGGCTTTAAAGCAAATGTTCACATGGTCAGAATACCTATTCCAGTTTAGGTATATTTACGAGGCCGAGCCACTGTCAAAGTTCAAAGAAGACTTCCCAAAATAAACTGTTCGCAAGCAAGATTAGCAGCGAGGTTAGCAAAGGCTAGGCGCATTACTCTAATATAAGAAAATGTGTTGCATAGAGGCTAAATTAGAATTATTATAACGTACTGCTGAAGGTGCATGAGAAGAGCCTGCAGGCGCGCCAGCAGCGGAGGCAGGCCGTGAGCCCGACTCTGCCAAACCACCTTTACGGAACTTTATTACCGGCACTCGCAAAAGGGCTGTAGACAATCGCACCATGTTGATTATAAAAATTGAATTTGATTTGGATTAATAGTGTAATTTTAACTCGTGATTGTAATTTTTCGTGCTATGTTACCCAATGAAAACTGACGTTTGATTTTAGAAATGACACTGACAGTGACAGCTGTATAAAAGAGTTCTAATACTAGTAAATAGTACACCCGAATTATAAATTACAGCAACTTTATTGCATTAAAAATTGTTTTTTCTACTATGAAATTATTAAGACACTGAACAATACTAAAATTACTTAATTAGAAATAATAATTACACTATCTCTTCAACCACAAACCTTGGTTTCTGAACGTACCGTACAGATTACGTTCACTAGACGGAACATACAATGACGATTCAAGAGTTGTGATACTGATAAACTAATCACAAGTATCACTATCACAAAACATGTAACATATATGCATATATATGAGTTGTCTTACGCCAATGTTACCGGCACACTTATGAACTTACCCCCTTATTCATACAAGTCTCCTAACTTAGCAAGCCGCTAAGTAGTGGGTGCCCTTTTCGGTCGTATTAAAATGTCTAATAAGACGGGTGGCGCAGCCGTCATTATGGCATTCTTTGAGTAAGGCCTATGTTCAGCAGTGGACGTCTTTCGGCTGATATGATGATGATAATTGTGATGAAATTCAATTTATCATCAACATACTTCCATTTATTTTGTTGGGTTAGGTAAACAGAATAAAATAAAATAATGACAACGTATATAGTGTATTTACGAACGTTCGGATGCAATTACATTCATTTCTTATTTTTACTTAACAGTAAAATCTTAAAATCCAAATAAATATATTCATACATTCAATAAGTGACAACTACTGCCCTTTAAACATCTTATAAAGTAATTTCATAAAAGCAATCGTCTTTTTGACTATTGTGCTCACTACATTAACATTATAGGCTAGATAATGCTTCGGTCTCCATACATATGGTACGAAGTGTGGGCATGTTCTATCACAAGAACAAGATTGAAACATACAGTACAACAGGTAAGAGATCACTCAATCAGAACACGCCCTAGAAGTGTTAATTTAGACGGGTCTGCGGAAGTTCTTGCCGGCGTACTTGGCGGCGGCGCCGAGCTCCTCTTCGATGCGGAGGATCTGGTTGTACTTGGCGAGGCGCTCGGACCGGCACGGCGCGCCCGTCTTGATCTGCCCGGTGGACAGGCCTACTACTAGGTCGGCGATGAACGTGTCCTCGGTTTCTCCGGACCTGTATAAAAAATAATCAAATTGAGCCACATGTAGAACTCATACATCAAGATAATAATATGTACTTAATGAAGATGTAAGGTGAACCGTAGGCTTGCCGCTAACTTCTAAAATCGTAAAATTCGAGCTGTCTTTTTCGCTCCAATGAAGTATTCGAATGAAAGAATCGAAGATCAGCAGAGACAGATTCTCTAAATTTACTATATTCGAGGTTCACGGTTCAATTCCATTTTTAACAGCTTTTTAAATTACCACTACATAACTATTACCGTACCGTGGTATAACGATTTAACAAAACACTACAGGAAATAGTTTTAAAATTGAACTAATGACCTGTGATCACCTAGAAATAAAGTTGCAAGCAATGTTTACTTTACACACAATTGCAACGTGTCAATTATTATGAAATTGTTTACAATAATTAACCAACATTACTGATATAATTATATTTAGACTACATATTACTGAGTTATCAAAACTAAAGTCCACAGTGTTCAGATTACATAATTATCTGTGTGCTCTTCTCTAGACTGGTATTCTTTATAGATCAGATCAATAAAGAATAGTAAAGGTCAAACATAATAAAATGCAAAATTATATCGATGACTGCTTTAAGATATCGTGAACGGCAATGACAGACTACGAGTATCATATACGAGGGTAGATCTATATGGCGTAAAGGTGCATGCAGACTAAAAGAGCATTCGCTGTTCTATCCCCCACTCAATCCCTCGAATCACGTTTCGTGTAACGATCGAATTTCGTAGAGTAGGGGGTTAGAACAGCGAATGCTCTTTTGGTCTGCATGCACCTAACTTAATGAACAAATACTGTGGAACTCATTGTAATATTTCGAGTCCTATGACCTTTCCTGGATGTGTGAAGTACGGACCGACTGCAAGTATAGCTAGTCTTTGTGTATTCACATCGACTAGAATGAAAATTTGGATAATTTTGATTATTCAAGAATTGCGTTGGGTGGGGGATTGACTTATGATATAATAAATAGTCTTTATTTTATAGTGGAATCTATTTTTCAATGCTTTTTATTAAGAAGGAAGGAACTCATTAACACTACTCTTATCCAGCGGTAGTGTGAAAGGTTTTGCCAACCTTATGATTGCCACTGCCAGGTGTACATATACAAAATCAGAAAGTCATGGCATTTGTGCCAACGTAAGTCTTGCTAACGTAATGAAATTTCGCGGTTTTGAAGGTTTAATTTCATTTTAGAAAATTCCATCACATTCCATTCCATCCATCAGCACCGTTTTTTTTAGTACAGATGGTGCACTTTTTAGGCTCTAGTGCACCATCGGGAGAAGTGGGTCATTTTTTTACGTCAAGTCCAGAACTTCGGAGGGCCATCTGTACTAAAAAACGTCGTATGAGACACGTGCAAAAACGAAATTAGTAACTCGTGTCGATTTAAAACACTCCCTATCGGTCGTGTTTGAAAACATCGCCACTCGTTTCGAATTTCATGTTTTTCGCAATAGGCATGAGGACTGGCAAGTCAAATCAGCTTCTTTTTTCGAACTGTCAAAACGATCATCACTATGGAATTTTATATGAAATACTCAAAAGTGACGTCACGTTTGAGTACTGCCAAATGACCTACTCTTTTAAGTGCTTTTCAATTTATTAAATAGAAGTTCTGTACAAAAATTACTGCAATCTACATCTTAGTAATATTTCCTACGTGTATTATGTCGTGCATAATGTTAAATAATTTATTTTAACTACAGTCATCATCCCTATTGTGTCGTAATGTACTATACTATTTTGTTCAATTGTTTTTATCCCCACTAAGACTCGATTTCACCAAACATTTATCCGAAGAATAACGCCAAGGCCGAGTCACACCAAGAGTGCGTGTGTAGCCTGTGCAAGTGTGCATGTGCGTGGCGTGCCCGTTGTAACTTATGTAAATGTCATATTAGATGTCACATCGCTTGCGTGGCGTGCACGTGGGCGTGACGTGCATGACATTAATATAATCTACAACGCCCACGCCACACACACGCGCTCGTGCACTGCTGCACACGCATCTGGTGTGGCTCAGCCTTTACTCTCATATACTACTGTCAAATTACTATGACATTACTTGCTTACTCTAAGATACTCATTATCATCATGGCCTTAGCGTCTATGGCAGACGATTTATGGTGTAATATTCGAGAAGCACCTTTTCTGATGACTCAATAGACCGATGCGAGACCGACATACGAGTACTAGGATACTAGAGTAAGCATTATTCTTTGAATAAAAGTTTGGTGAAATAGAGCCTGAATGCATTGTGCCTTTTTTGCGTGATAGCGAGGTAGCGGTATTCCTTGGTCAGAGACACTGACTTAGTGTAGCTTGGTCAGTATGGAGTTTGGAACGTTCCTCGCTTAGCGCGGCTATTAGGGCTTTTGTCTCTGACTGTTCGGTCAGTGTGGACCCTGCTGGCAGTCAAAAGTAGACGTACCTGTGCGAGACCATGGTGCCCCAGCCGTTCTTCTTGGCGAGCAAGTGCGCGTCGATGGACTCGGTGACGGAGCCGATCTGGTTGACCTTCAGCAGCAGGCAGTTGCACGCCTTCTTCTCCACGGCGGTGGCGATGCGCTTGGGGTTTGTTACCTGCCAGGCGGATTTTTTTTATTACAAACAAGAAAAATAGGAAATTATTAAACTTTAGTTGCTACGAGAGTCAACAGAAAAATTGCCTCCTACCGCGAAAATCGAAATACATAATTTTCGAGGATTTTTCTCTGTCACTCCAACGGATCATTAGAGTGAGAGAGACAAATCCTCGAAATTTGCGAATTTCGATGTTTGCGGTAAGACCGTTGTTTTCTTTATTCTCCATCTGAGTACAGACAAATTACACAATAGATCCCAATGGGTCGAAGTGTATCCGCAAGGGCCCCACCAATAAGTACAGACAATGATCTGCAGAAAAGTTATGATAGTATTCAATGGATATTGAGCCAAGCATAAACTTATGGCTTTAAAACTTAGATAACTCCTGATTTAGACCTTCATTGTACAATTTAATACCAGACTGAGTGCAATAAATAGTAATATGTAATTAGTGTAATTACAAACATTCATGTAAATTAAATTTACGGAGAAGGTAATATTTCAGATGAATATAGATTTATAAAACACATCGAAATATAAATACTATGTTATGTTGGAGATATTAAATAAGCCATACACATATATAAAAATGAAGATTACTGATACTAACAGTCAAGTCGTCTCCAACAATCTGGATGGAAGTGCGAGAAGTGAGGTCGCTCCACGCCGCCCAGTCGTCCTGGTCGAAGGGGTCCTCAATGGACACCATCGGGAAGTCTTTGATGAACTCCAGGTACAGGTCGGCGAGCTTGCCCGAGGGCAGGTAGTCGTCGGGGTTGGAGTTAGGGTTCTTGAAGTCCAGATCATATTTGTTGTTCTTGAAGAATTCTGAGGCAGCAACATCCATGCCAATTTCGATCTGGAAGATGAAACAGTTTTTAACTGACAAAAATTGCAGGACAGATGGTGCTTCTATTCCTCCCTACATACTTATCTACTTACTACTTATACACATGAGCAGGAAGTAATTTGCTATAGCAATTTGGTCCAAGCAGATTGTACAGGTTTATGCCGGCCTCAGCTAGTAATTAATGTAGGTATTTTGGTAGGTATGTATTCGGTGTAGGTTAGGCAGACTTGAGACTTTCATACAAAACAGGCTTAAACGAATTAATTGTCATAAACAAACCTTGACGTGTCTTGTCACATACATATAAATAAAAAATAAATAAATAAATAAATATCTTGGGACGTCTTACACAAATCGACCTAGTCCCACGGTAAGCTCAATTAAGGCTTGTGATGTGGGTACCAGGCGACGATATATATAATAGATAGATACATATAGATACTTAAATACATAGACAACCATGACCAAGGAACAAACATTTGTGATAAATAAATACACAAATAATGCCCTCGCCGGGATTCGAACCCGGAACCTCCAGCTTCATAGGCAGGGTCACTACTAACTAGGCTACGGAGGCTGACAAACAGCCGTATATACAGGGTGGAACGGAACGGCGATCCTTCCCACTACCGACAGAGTCTACCAACCATTACAATGAACTTTCAGTTTATTTTTCTAAAAAGGGTTTTCCGGTTCTGATCCCTGGTTGGTCCTATACTCAAAGTTCATCATAATGGTTGGTGGACTCGGTAGGGGAAAGGATCGTCGATCCGTTCCACCCTGCATAGTCATTTTTTATTCTTACCTTGCCAGTGTATCCAGCCTGCTGGATAGCGTCCTGGATGAGGAAGAGGGCATCTTTGTTGTTGAGAATGTTGGGCGCGAAGCCACCCTCGTCACCAACAGCGGTAGAGTCCAGACCGAACTTCTCCTTAATTATCTTCTTCAGGAAGTGGTATACCTCAGCGCCCATGCGCATCGCCTCAGTGAAAGAGGATGCACCTGAGATGATAAAATGGGTTATGTGTATGATCAAGACAGTTACGTTAGCAAAATGGTTATTTTTAACAGAGATTTAATTGAATATTATATGTCATATACCTAACAAAGAAAAAATACCTATTTACCAATGCCAGAAGTTAGGTTTGAACTCACATCCTCAGCTTTCGTTTGTTTACGCTGGGGAGAATGCATTTACGCATCATCAACACGGGCTGGGGGAGCCCATGATGGTATGTGGAGCTCACCCCTCCAAGGAGAAGATTACCCATTAAACTCCCCTGCGACTTGCCCTCTCTTCCGTTATGGGGAGCATCTTGAGATTCTTCCACTCCAGCCTAATAGTTTTTTCTTCAGTATATGACATCTAATATTCAAATTTATAAATATAGTGTCACTACTTTAAAAACACAACTCAAAAAAAAATTTTAGTTGTACAACAAAATGAAGAAATTTAATTGATTTACCAGTGGGAAGAATCATGAATTCCTGCATGGCAAGTTTGTTGCCAGCGTGAGATCCTCCATTGATCACGTTGAAGGCAGGCACAGGCAAAACAATGTCAGCATTTCCAGCCAAGTCCGCCAAGTGCTTGTAGAGAGGCACTCCCTTCTTGGCAGCGCCAGCCTTGGCTACAGCGAGGGAAACACCCAGAATGGCATTAGCGCCAAGTTTGGATTTGTTTTCAGTGCCATCCAAGTTCAACATGAACTGGTCAATCTAAAAACAAAATTAGCAAATAAGAACTATTGTCTCACACAACTCTTGACCGATTATAACAGTCATACTTATGCTTGGAAGTCTAACATATCCCTTGAGTCTAGTTACTGTTACCAACCTGTTTCTGTTCAGTGACTTCAATGTTTTGCTTCAGCAACTCCGGAGCAATGATGTCATTGATGTTGCTGACAGCTTTCTTCACACCCTTTCCAAGGTATTCGCCCTTGACATTGTCTCTGAGCTCCAGAGCCTCATGGACACCGGTTGAGGCACCAGATGGCACAGCCGCACGGAACAGACCAAGTTCTGTTACCTAAATAAAATTGAAAGAACTTTAAAATACTAACATCATGAATCTGACTAACAATATTTTAATGGTATGGTAATGTAACTAAATAATTTGAAGTAAATATAAATTTATTCTTAGCATTTCTTAGCAAATATTATTGTTTAAAGTGGACTAAACACCAAAATTCTATAAATATATTTATTTTATTTTAAATATTTTATTGATGCATTATGGGATTTGGCCTTCTATGCATAGAAATGTATAATAATAAGTGTTTGGCTTTTTTAATTATTTCGTTTACCCTAGTCTTAAAATAATAAATATATGAAATTCAGTAAAAGGAAATATGCAAAAACTGCTGCTCTTACCAGGTCAACCTCCACTGTGGGGTTGCCACGAGAGTCGAAGATCTGGCGGGCCTTGATTGACTTGATAGGCATTTTGGAGTTATCAAGTTATCCTGTGAACGAAAATACAAATAAGATTTTTTAAGGTGTCAAATAAATATGCTGTTCTTATAATTCTAATAAGACACTAATGAGTTTTTTGAGCTTGAGGGTAGAAATAAATAAAGTTACACCATAGTTTAAACCCAATATTTAAATCCAACCCGTTTCCAAAATATTAAGAGGACTAAGAGCCCTAAGAGGTATACAAATAAAATAAATATAACATTGATAAGGTCGACAAGGTCAAATATAGGTTGTGATAATGCACATGAATGTTTTACACAAAAAAACTATAGATCTTGTGGCAAACGTTTATACTACAAATACTGAGTTTACCATTCGGTGTTCGTTTTCTAATTTATAAGCATTAATTAAAACAATTGAAAATTGCAAACAAGGGTGCAAAAAATACGTTATGTAAAGACAGATATTTTACAAGTAATACATTAAATTTCGAATAAAATAACGTTATAGATTATCTGAGATAAATGTTAGAAATTATTAAAGTTTCAACTTACCGACTAGTGCAAGTACTGAAGAAATTTAAAGGAATGCCCACGAAATTTGAGTCATTCACCGGCAGTGTTGCCAGATCCAATCTGAAAACGTCAGAAGAAATTTTGCCTAGAAATCAGGAGATTGGTAAAAATATCAGTAGACGAATTATTTGTTCAACGGAGGATCAAGGCCCCTTTCCTGCAGATTTTTTGATTTTTGTCAGAGCTCACCATGCAAACCAAAAACAAACACCATAAAATAACACATCATGTTGAGACCCAAAATGAAAAGCCTAGTCTAATAACAAAGAAAAATAGTTTCGTAATTAAAATAAACTTGGTATTTGTTTAACGCAAAACATATATTTGTTAGAATTATTAGGAAAGCAATATACCTAATAAAAAGTGATGACAAGATCGAACTTCTATTTAAACACACACCGCACATATAGACTTTACATTTTTTGTTAATTCCTTACCCAGATGTATTACCATTCCAAGCTAATCACACACTCTAATTTACAACTTAACAAATAACTAGTAAAGAAAACTTTCGAGTCGAATGACATACTGTTTAGGCGGCAACGGCAATAATTAATAAGTTTAGTCATGTCGTTCTCCATAGTCTCTGGATTTACTGGATTTGACTTGACAATTTTGACGTTTAGTCTATTTAAAGGGGTTTTATTATTAAAATACGACATAAAATGAAAACAAACAATATAAGGACTTAACTTAACTACCTATAAATAAAAAATTTGGCCTAAATCGCTGTCAGTGGGCAAGGTACCCAGAAGGCTGGCCGCATTCCCCCGTTGTATTGCTATACTTAAACGTTGTGCAAGATACTGGCCAGCCCTCTGGTCGCCTGAGGTCTCTCTTAGGCGAGCCGCTAGATCCTTAAAAAGTCCATGCGCACTTGGCCCCCATGGCCCCAAGGTCTCCACACCAAACGCCGCAAATATGTAGCTGGTTCCTAAAGCAGCATATTTGCGGCGTTTGAGACTTTCGGCTAATGATGCCGCGGCGCCAGCAGCAACGCCGGTGACCGAAACATGGGACGGCGCCAGAGTGTCAACGCAGGTGGCGTCCCAAACTAGCGGCCGACCCATGCTCCAGGGCACCAGCGTCATTCCGTCAGGCCTCTTGCCGTCGTCCCTGGCCAGACCGTTGGGCTCTAGGACGGCCGGTATTTTCGCGCTAACAAGAGCGCGACGGATAACATCGTTGATGCTGGCGTGACGGGGGATCCTTCCAGCGCTTCGGACACATGAAAGGCCATGGTGGCCAAGTGTGTCCACCATTGTGCCACACTGACAGCGATGTGGTTGGTTTGTAGATGCCCCTAAACGTAAGCTATCTGCCAGGCGAAATGTGGTATTGTCAAGGAGAGTACCAATATTTGATGAGGGTAGGGCATGTAGCCACAGACCCGACTCCCATTCCGCAGTTGCAAGGAGACGAGCTCGGTCTGACGAACTAGTTGACGTGTTTAAAAGGTTATCCCGTACTAGTCGACAGAGTGGCTCGTCCCACTGTCTCTGCGAACAAAGATTGGCAGGCGGGTCTGTGTTGGGACAGGTTATAGACCAAACGTTCTTGGCCTCGGAGCAGTGTGCGGCTTCTACGGATCCAATGGAAGGTTCTAGTATTTTATTCATAAGGCTTTGAGCACCATGCACCGAGGACAAGAACGCAGGTAGGGCAACAGAAGTAATTTGGCGGATACCCATGCCACCCAACCTAATGGGAAGGCTAGCCTGGGTCCATGATCTATGGTCAAAATGGATATTGAATATGGATGTGATTGTTTCTTCTATTATGAAATCAAATTTTGATACTAAAGTGGGATATTTCCAAAGATGAGTTGCGCGGAGTATGTATGTAAGTTTTGGGACGAAAAGGCAGTACTTTATGATTGTATAGGCTGAATGAATGTTAATTTTGGCCAAACGGTGTGATGTTGTTTTAAAATTTTGAATTTTTGAGTCCACAAAACTTTCAAAGGATTGGTCTAAAACGGGACAACCAAGGAGGTGAAGCGATTCTTTATTTATAATTTTGATACCCGGAGCTAGTTGTCTAAAAAGGTCGATTGTGTTGTTCTTGTCTGGACAAGAGTCGGCAATAAAAAGTTCGCATTTGGTAAAGTTTAGTGAAAGACCAATAGATGTCATGTCTGTAATTATTTTTTTCAAATCTTCGAGGACAGAGAATGCTTCACCACCAATAGTCCCGTCATCTAAATACCATACGTTTAATTTTGAATTTAGTTCTTTAATGATGGGATGTATAACGAGGCTGAAAATTGCTGGGCCGAGGGGGTCACCTTGTTGGCAACCTACAGATGAAGCCAGAACGCTGGTTTTATATAATAATTTGGAAGGAGAACTATAGCACTGCCAAAGAAATTTATATATGAGGGGAATTTTATCTTTTATTTGGGCCAACAAGGCGCCCCCATCTGCAGAATTGAATGCGTTGCAAACATCCACCTTAAGCAAAACTTCGCCTGCATTTTGTTCAAGGAATGTTCTTACGGCATGCACGGCGGCTTCGCATCCGCTTTTGGAGCCAAACCCTAGCTGGGTAATTTAAAGGGGTCTACAAATTTAGCAATATCAAAGGAGTCTACTAGCATTAACACGAGTTGGGAATGGATATTAGATATCGCATCCGATTTGCATTCCAAACTCGTGCCACCGGTAACAGCGTTCCGTTTTCAATGAAAAAACTTAAGGTAGAAGTGAACTATGAAAAATCAGGAGAATCTGCTGAAAATTCGGTAGATCAGTAGACATAGCCCAAAATCAGTAGATCTCCTGAAAAATCAGGAGACCTGGCAACACTGTTCACCGGAATCGCCGGATTGGTGTGATAGCTTTGACCTCTACAAGGTGAAACTAGTGCTGTCCTAAATCGATAAAAATTAAGATGTCCCACGGAAACGTTTCGTTTTCCGGTTTCCCAATGTCTGGTAGCACTGAAAGTTGTAACTGTCAGTAGTGTCAGTGTCAACTTGACACTGTCAGGTCAACGTCTTCAATTAATTTTTTTTAGTCGAATTATGATCGATTTATCTTCGAAGATTTATCGTAACAGAAACAAAACAAATTTGAATCAAATATTACATTGAGCCCATCTGAGTCAGTTGAAATTAATAAAATAGTTATCTACCGTATTACAACCTTGTACCGTTAGTACCGTATTGTACCTTAACGCTTATAGAATAACTTTTAGGTTAGTTTGTTTAAGGAAGCTAAACACTGTTGTTGTTAATTCGTTGTTGAGGTGTTGAAGTGAAATTGCTTAGGTTAAGGAGTGAGAAATGGAGGATAAAGAAGCACAAAAGGATGAAAAGAAACCTATTGTAATTAAAAATGCTACAGATCTACAACGATTGAAATTAGAAAAGCTTATGAAGAACCCTGTAAGTTTCGTACTCATATTTAGACGTTTTTAATAAGTATGCAAACTCGTACAGTCGTATTTACTTTAATATGTTGCCCTTGTACTTGCAGGATAAACCAGTAGTTATACCCGAGCCACCAAAACAGAAAACTCTAGCAGCCCCTCCAGATTTTGTCCGTAATGTGATGGGCTCTAGTGCAGGTGCTGGCTCAGGAGAGTTCCATGTTTACCGCCATTTAAGGAGGAAAGAATACGCAAGGCAAAAGTTTATTCAGGAAAAAAGTGAGAAGGTAGACACTTTTACCCATAATCTTGACAATACATGAAATGTTGATTTATTAAGGCACAATATTTATAACTTGTATTATTTTAGGAAAAACTAGATGAGGAGTATCATAATAAAATAGAACAAAACCGAAAAGCTGCAGAGCAAAAAACAGCCAAGAAGAGAGCTAAAAGATTAAAACAAAAAATGAAGGCTAAACTAAAGGGGAAAAAACCTAAAACAAGCAATACTGCCAATAATTCCTCACAATCTGATAGTGACAGCAACAGTGAAGATGAAGCAAATGAAAATGAGGAGACTAAAAATAAGGACTTGAATGAGAATAAAAATGAAGAAGCTACCAATAGTTAGCGATCATAATTAAGTGTAAACAGTTGTATTTTTAAGAACAATAAATCACTAAACAAAATATGTTTTTAATTTGAAACCATGTTTTGGGTATAATATAACAAATATCTCCCAACCAGCTTTACACCTCTTGATTGTAACCATTTCAATGCCAAGCTGCAAAACAATTTGAATAGCCTAAGATTCTGTAGAGCTAAAAAGATTTAATGTGAACATAAAATAATGCTATCACTTTTGTACATACACTAATGCTGTCTTTAGCAGTCAAAAGGTTAAATCCTTTAATTTTAATTATTATAATAACACACTACAAGGTTTTAAATAGCTGCACACATGAAATAAATATCTGAGGGCCTCTATTGTCATCATGATTAGAGCATGATTTGATGGCATTAGAGTGCAAGTTCCGATATTTTTGAGTAAATAGGCCACTCTGATATGCTTGATGGCAACTGTACAACCACTGGACGAAAAAATTTAAGCCAGTTATAACAGCTAGCATGTATAGGTAAAAAACTTAAGTCACCTGTTGTATGTCGTAGTGATCTATCCATTCAAATAGACAATAAATGTTTAAAATGCGAACTCAAACAAAACGAATACCTATATTGATAGAACAACCACGGGAGCTTTTCTGGGTTATTCCCACCTGTTACCACCAACTTGACACTAGTGGTAACAACTGGGATTTTTTTTCCCACCTGTTACCACTGGGAACAACTAGGAATTAAAGTTCCCAACTGTTACCACCAAACTAATTATTTTAGTAACTAACCAAATATTTTAGTGGTAACTAGTGGGAAAAAAAATCCCAGTAGTTACCACCAAGTACTCTGGTGGTAACAGGTGGGAAAATAAAATCCCAGTTATTACCACGCACTGGTGTCAAGTTGGTGGTAACAGGTGGGAATAACCCGCTTTTCTTAACTTTTTCACCTATAAATTGGGAATTATAAATTGACTTACTATTAATAAAAATGTAATAAATATGTAATAATAAATGTGTAATTTGAATTTTAATAATTTTAAAAATAATTTTGGGCTATTGTTTATATAAATTGGATAGTTTCTTGTCAAATTTCTGCATACCAGAAAGGAAACAAAATGTATAATTTTATTAATGAATTGAAATCCTTAATGATTAATGATAATAGTAATATCAAATAATTACCAATTTAAAGTAAATGTATTAATTTTAATGATATATATAGGTAGTTTGTATTTCTAAACATAATTTGCATGTCGGATGACGACAGGATACCTGCTTCCGAAACCGTGTTGTACCTACTATCTGTACTTGTATATCTGTGTGTCCTTAGCAAATAAAATATCTTTATCTTTTTTATACAACAGCGATGAGCAAAGGTTTAAAAACTTAAATAAATACAATAACAATTTCTTACGACATATTTTATTGAAAAATCGAATAAGATAATACAGTTATCGCGATACTATATTATGAATAACTAAATCTACTGCACGCTCGCCATGACACTGTCCTCATTCTTCTTGAGTATGACGAAGCCCTCCATGACGGGCGACAGCGGGACGTATTCGTCGGTGGCGAGCTCTGCGCGCTCGCCGAAGGAGAGCAGCACGGGCGTCGTGTGCGTGTGCGAGCCCGCGATGGTCTGCGGCGTCAATAGCTAGTGACCATATTAAGTTCATAGTTGTATTTTTAAGAACAATAAATCACTAAACAAAATATGTTATTATTTTATCAACCATGTTTTGGGTAACCAGCTCTGCACCTCTTGATTGTAACCATTTCAATGTCAAGCCGCAAAACAATTTGAACTGTCTATGATGCTGTAGAGCAAAAAACAAGTTTTTCAATGAATGTGAACGAACATGCTAACATTCAGTTACTATATTATCATACTATCTTACATCATACACTAATTCTGTCATTAGTAGTCAAAAGGTTAAATCTTTTAATTTTAATGCTAATTATAGAATTATAGTAGAAAAAGTTTTGCAATAAATAACCACACACCAAAAATAAATATCCGAGGGCCTCTACTGTCATCATGGGGATTAGAGTGCATGTTCAGATATTTTTGAGCAAATAAGCCACTCTGATATATCTGATGGCGACTGTACAACCACTGGACGAAAAAACTTGAGCCAGTTATTACAGCTAGTATGAGTAAACGTTTAGAAACTTAAATAAAAACAATAATAATTTCTTACGACATATTTTATTGAAAAATCAAATAAGATAATACAGTTATCGCGATACTATATTATGAATAACTAAATCTACTGCACGCTCGCCATGACGCTGTCCTCATTCTTCTTGAGTATGACGAAGCCCTCCATGACGGGCGAGAGCGGGACGAACTCGTCTGTGGCGAGCTCGGCGCGCTCGCCGAAGGAGAGCAGTACGGGCGTCGTGTGCGTGTGCGAGCCCGCGATGGTCTTCGGCGTGCCGGCTTTGCCGATCACGATCACCACACATCATAGGTTAGCTCTATTGTGGAAGGTTCTTCGTGCTTCCACAATGCTTCATATTGCATTGTCAACATACACTTGAAAGTGAATGTTGCATTATACAAAGATGCTAATGAAACCACATGTTGAAGGGTAATATAAAGAGTGAACACTTTTAAACTGTCGCAAGTTGAATAAAGGTTAATACAGTAAAATATTATACAAGTATACTGATGGCGACTGTACAACCACTGGACGAAAAAACTTGAGCCAGTTATTACAGCTAGTATGAGTAAAGGTTTGGAAACTTAAATAAATACAATAATAATTTCTTACGACATATTTTATTGAAAAATCGAATAAGATAATACAGTTATCGCGATACTATATTATGAATATAACTAAATCTACTGCACGCTCGCCATGACGCTGTCCTCATTCTTCTTGAGTATGACGAAGCCCTCCATGACGGGCGACAGCGGGACGTATTCGTCGGTGGCGAGTTCGGCGCGCTCCCCGAAGGAGAGCAGTACGGGCGTCGTGTGTGTGTGCGAGCCCGCGATGGTCTTCGGCGTGCCGGCTTTTCCAATCACGTCTACGGCCTGGAAGGAGATAGTGTTGTAGATTCAATGTATTTTTAGATATGATTTTATGCATACTAATACACTCGCGGTCAATGAATACGGGTCAGGTGGATTATTTCATAGAAAATACTGGAAACATGCTGATTACAAATATTTAAAATAAATATTTATAATACAAGTGGAACCGTTTTTAACATCAGATTGTATTGGAATTTCCCTGAAGTTTTAACCCGATTCGAAATACACCGAAATTTATCGTCAGATGACTCCGTAGATATAAAAATAGCAACTCGTGATTAAAAAACTCGATTTACCATACATTTTAGGTGGTTTTCTTAAACGGTCTACATTTTTGTCTATACAAACCTACCTAACCACAATTTTGATTTTTTTTGGGTTTATTTAAAAATGTAGGGGAATTCCAATACAACCTGATTTAAAAATAGATTTTACCTACACTATAGATATTTTTTTAAAAATATTTGAAATCTTCATGTTTGCATTATTTTCTATGAAAAAAACACCTGACCCGTTTTCATTGCCCGTGTGTGTAGTATATAAATGCGAATATTCTGTCTGTTACGTCTTCACGTTAAAACCGCAGGACTGATTTTATTGAATTTCGGTATGGAGATGAGGGTTTTCGATATTTTTTTCTGCAACCAGGAGGTGCTACGTAGGCATATTTGTCAGATTTGTACTATTAATTGGTACGGAACATAAAATATCGAAATTCTATTGTATTTGGAAATTATCACTAATAAATATATGAGAAACCACACATCATAGGTTAGCTCTATTGTGGAAGGTTCTTCGTGCTTCCACAATGCTTCATATTGCATTGTCAACATACACTTGAAAGTATAATGTTGCATTATACAAAGATGCTAATGAAACCACATGTTGAAGGGTAATATAATTTCACTATATGGATCCACATTTTTCTTTGCTTTCAAGCTACGGGTGCTATTACAAAAACTTTTCAACATGTAATGTTTTCTGAAATGTCATTGTAACATGACAAGAAGTGACGTCATTATTTATTTAGAACTACGAACAAATAAAACATGGAAGCCGAACGCCATACTAAATTGCCTTTCAAAATCTATATTTTAGTTGACAAGTCACCACCTCTTCAATTCATCACGGCAATGAATTTCAAAATCAACCTATAAAAACTTAAGCCGCCATTTATAATTAGTTGTGATTGTTCTATCAAAGTTTTGATTGGCTAGGTATATTCTATAAACAGTTGTCAAGGATGTTGCGCCGAAATAAGCGCGGTGTTAAGAAAAGCGCCATGTCCTGCCCATCTTGGCACAATTCAACAATTGCTTTTGGGGGCATTTTTGAGCTGGCGTTAGACGTCCATGTTATACATGGTCGCAGATTTAGAAGTAAATGTTATATTGCTCCGTGATGTAACATACCTGTCCAACGCGCACGGTGACGTTGAGGGGCTGCAGGTTCTCATCCAGTGTGACGAGCCAGCGCGGCTGCATGGCCGTCGCCAGCACGTATAGCAGGTAGTGCGACTTGCCGAGGATTACTGGAGACAAAAGACCGTGCTTAGGAAATTACCTCATCAATAATTAACCCTTAAATGCATTGTGTACGATATATCGTACATAACCAAAACGTAGTTGGTGTTTGAAAACTAGATATTTATATTATGTTCTTAAGGTTAATTTTGTAAGGAAATTTAATGAACTTTCAAACTAATTACTGAATCGTTGGCGTAACTGTATTAAAAAAAACTTACATGTGTTTATAAGCAAGATGGCGGAAATTTGTTATCGTTGCGTGCGTTTAGCGGGTTTTAACTAAGTAAGAAATTATTTTTTATTGGAATTTTGTAATTCATACCATAACGATTTTACAATTGGGCATTTTCGCGAGAAGAGATCCAAAAAAAATTTTTTTGAAGGTCGGTAAATTTAATGTTTTTCCTACTCAGAATAACGAGTGCTTTCAATCTAGGAGAAAAAAAGAACAAGAAAAAAATGGTCCCACATTTTTCATACATTTTACATGCTCTCCACTTTGTAACCGCTGTACAAAGTATTTGAAAAACGGTTACGTAATAGAAACAAAAAGTTGGGACACTTTTTTTGTTCTAGTAGGATCGAAAGAGCTCGTGATTCTGAGCAGGAAAAACATAAAATTTACCTGTTTCAGAAAAATAAGTTTTTGGATCTCTTCTCGCGAAAATGCCCAATTACTGAACTTAATATACTTTTCAATCTAAAAGTAAATAATATTTGCATGTTTTATCATGCACGATTTTTTAATGTATGATGTATCGAAATTTTGATTAGTAGTACAAATTCCACCCAAAATATGTACACAGTTTTTTTCTTCTATTTTTCTCGTGCTTGCGACGCCATTAGGTTAGGTACGCACATTTTGTTTTTGGAACGAAAAGAAAAAATCATACATTTAAGGGTTAACGTCTCCTAACTAACCCTTTCGATCTTATCAATATGTCTATAAGACAGAAAGGTACAAGTAATACTTATCGGCATCTTATGAGAGGACGACGACGACTATGGGACGTTTATGAATAAGGGGGTTAGACATTTTGGCAGACTATATCGAGGGTTGGGTGGTCAAATCCGATAAGTCGAGTAAACCTGTTTTTAGAATACGAACTATATGACATTGACGTGAAGTTGTTATTTCAATGAAAAAATATTTCGACTTATCGGGTTTGACCACTCAACCCTCGAATTATGATTGATCAGAATTTGCTATAATTCTATTTTAGGATTGGACCTGCTGCCCTATAAAAATGATGGTTTGTGTTGCAGCGTATTTTTTAACCTCCTGCCGCCCAGACAATAAAAACTGCCAGTGAATTTTGAATTAATAGGGCAGGAATTAGAATAGGATTTCATTTGTTTAGGAGACCTATTAATAGGCCTCTGAGCGGCAGGAGGATAGCGTATACAAATAAAATAAATTAAATTTTATTCACATACGTGACTATAAATTATCGTGTATTAGTACAGTCGGGGAATTTAAATTCCTACCCACCTAAGGATCAATATCGTATAGCAAACAGTCATCTTAAGAGCTATCTACTAAGCACAACGTTACTTTGACATATCAGACGCATTCGTTTGTGTTACTAGGCAACTGATATGAATAAGAACGTTGACATGGGGAACTGTAAAACGTCAAGGCACTGCTAAAAATGGATGACAGTAATCGAAAATCTAACAAAATATATTTCTATCGCTTTCAGTTTTGCTATATTTGAATGAATCGGGAACTCGGAATAAAAGTTTAAATTTTTGATTGTCGACGAATCCAGACACTGGTCTACTACCGCGAACTACGAAATTCGTAAATATCGATCATTTTTCACTGTCACTCTAACGAAGGCGTCATTAGAGAGTGAGAGACAAATTCTCGAAATTTGCGGATTTCAAAGTTCGCGGTAGGGCCGCTGGTGCCGATATATAGGCTGAAAGCAAAATGTTTCTGTCGATAAACTAACATAATTGACTAAAGTGATAATTCAATAAAAGCATAACGGACGTTCTTTATTCATAACATATATTATTCATCAATGATATAATAAGTAAAGATATGTTACACCGGCTCTAAAATTGAAGCGCTCACATTGTGATAATTCTAACAATCGCTCTTAGTCCTACCCAGACCACCGAGAGGTGTGTACCACTACCGGGTTCTAGCAAATCACATGAACTGCGCCCTAAAATATCATTTTATGTTATACAATAGTGAAAACCACAAAATAAAATGCAAAAATGCCCTCAGCATCACACATCATGCGCAATTAAACTGAATTATATATTTTTTTCAATTTTATTATTTATTGCAAATAAATAGGACGCCATTTTGACGTGTTTGACTGACTTAGAGAAAAAGACAAGCTTATGCTGTTTAAGATCGAGAGTAACAAAGATAAAACAATGTTTACCAATAAAAGAATGCACGCGCGATTGTCAAATGCTAGTTGTCTCTTTTTTATTTATTAAATACGAGTATATGTATTTTGCCATCTCTTTTACGCATTTTGAAGTATGAAGATCGGTGTATGTCAACTGTCAATAAATTGTAGGTGTATGATGTGAAGTATTTATTTCGCTCATTTTGTTAGAGTATAACGTATCTTTACTTATATATCATTGTTATTCATAACAAGAACACTATTTTATCTCATTCAATCTTATTTAATCAATCACTTGACCAGGGTGTTTATTAAAAAAAAATAAGTTTTCAACGCAACAAATTAACACAATAGTCATAAAAAATTCAATTAAAAACACGTGTATCCACCAAGATCGCGAATGACCACGCCACTAATGTAATCTTCCCGTTTGAGACCTGGAAAATGCTGTAGATGTCTAGTCAAGATTTAATTACTGACGGGCGAAGTGATGTCGCGCTGCTTTATGAGCCTCGGTCAATGCAATTTTTTTCGCAGGCCTCCTGTGATGAAAATCCATTGCATGTAGGCAATTCAGTCAAACATTTCTGCAAACCCTCCTGTTGTCGTAGAGCCATCCAAATTATATTGACGTCGCATTAATCAGCGTTGGTCTTCGGCTAATGCTAGCGGGCGATGGTTATTTTGCCTTTGATCAATAAGGTTTCCTTCAGCATTGTATCGCCGTACCCAACGGCGAGCAGTGTTCCTAATCACATTTAACCAACGTGTTATTTCATGAATTCCTACTCCTTCCTGGTGTAACTCTAACATTTGCGCTCACAATAATTTCGCTTTTGAAAATTATTTCACAATTTTCTTGACTGACACTGACAGCATCTGCCATGTGTTTAAGTAATTATTTATTAGAACAGTAAATAACTTCGTAAAGAGGTTATGTGACGTGCAGTGACACTGACAAATAATGGGTATTGACACATCAATACTAAAATTTAAATTTCGACCTTAATGCATCGTGAATGCCTAACAACATTTCTACGAAATGGGTAGGAAATTAAATTCCCTGACTGTACATATTAAACTATTTTATAGGTTCTAAGTCACGTACGACTCTCAAGTAGTGTTTATTTTCACTGCTACCTCACATGACGAGGTGGCCGAGTGGTTAAGGCGTTGGACTGCTAATCCAATGTGCTCTGCACGCGTGGGTTCGAATCCCATCCTCGTCGGTAAATTTTGTAGAAATTAAATTTTCAAGACATTTATTTATATTTAAAGAAGATACTTAATTCATTATACAACAAAATGTCGTACAAATTATTAAAAAATATTAAAATTATTTTATTAGTATACAACAAAATTACATATCTTTTTACAATGGCTGGTGTCTCCTCATAAGTAAGATTAACTTAAAAGGCTTCCTTTTAAGCTAATATTTTCGGAGATAATCGCTCCAGAATAAAAAAATTGTGTGATCACTTGATATATTATAGAATGTAACTACTTTGCAGTCCTAGGCCAGCAAAGTACAGGAAGTAATAGTACAGTACATCAGAGGCCGGGAAAAAGAGGATTTCCGGCCAAGTTGGTATATACGGATAGGATAGGTAACGAGGCCGGGAATCCGTTTTCACGCCGAGGCATGTATAGTGCTTTTCTCAAACATACAAAGAAATACAAAAAAAAATACTGACAACGTTGTCGAAATTGAAAAAAAAGTTACTTTGCAGGCCTAGGCTTGAAAAGTGTTATGAAATTCCATTTCCATCCCAGTGATTTACTTTACTGTGGCCTAAAAGCGATAATTCCAAGTCTATTTTAAGGAACGTAAAGACAATATTTCATTGCATATTTGTTAAATAATTTTTTGACAAGCAATTAACTAAAGACAGAAGAGCTGGCGACTTCCTAACACAACGCATCAGTATTGCGATACAATGAGGAAATGCCGCCAGCATCCTCGGTAGAATGCCACATCTTAGGTTGGGTTAAGTAGATTAGTTAGATTTAATTTATGTATATAAATTGAAGTTTCGAAAATAAATATGATAAAAAAAACAATTGAAAATTAAAAAAAAACACTGACCGAATGTCAATGTTACCAAGTAACATATTACCTTAATCATAAAGAAATATACGTAACTATAATGTGTAAGTTGAAAAATGTTCTAGATTCTACGTTACGTTGTTTGTTTGTACTCTGAAATTGCTTTCAGTTTTTTTTAGAAAAACATTTTTGTTTCTAACGGAAACCAAACTTAGCAGGCTTTGTCGCTTTATTTTAACAATAAACCTCCACAGTTTAATTTGGTTTCCCGGCGTCTGCAGTAATGTACTATTTTTCCTAGCCCCGGACTGTCTGAGTCTAGGGGGGGCGCTACCATGATCTCCTAAATGCGATTCAGTTTAGGTTCGGCTTGTCGGACAGCGTGACGGTGCCCTTGCCGGCGTGGCACAGCCCAGTGCCGGATTTACCAGTAGGCCAAGTAGGCCATGGCCTAGAGCGGCAGATTTTAGGGGCGGCAGATTTGGCAGCAAAAAAAATGTTTTTTTTGGTGTCAATAAAATAATGTGGCAGATTTTACAAGCGGCAGAGTAGAACTTTTTTAAACTTCGGCCTTGGCGGCAGAATTATACAGTACCAACATCGAAATATCTATTAAATAATGTATCCCCTCATACAAAGTGAGTGATTAGTAGAATTCAATAGCATGGAAAAGTAAATTTTAACCAACATACTCGTACTGTGACTGATACAGTGGTAGATTAGAGTTTATACGAAGAGACTAGGGTTGTGCTTTGTATGAAAATTAATAACAATATGCGACTCTACCCTTACCACACAAACTCTAGAAAGCGGTCCTTGAATTTGCAAAATGAAGAAGTTCTAACAAAAATTAAAAATCTGTCTGAGCATTAAACCATTTAATAAATTTCAACTGGGTTTTTATAGTTGATTAAAATTATTTTTACTACGATCAATCAATATATTGATTTAAATTTTCATGATTATCACTCATTTTAATGACAAACGGGTGTTAATCGTGTAAACTTACGTTTAATTTTATCCTGACATTTCGGGGATGGATGACGTCACATCCGTGGTCGCAGGTAGACTGGCGAGAAAATGTATG
>JALPQI010007557.1:0-48047 GCA_025490895.1 Thaumatotibia leucotreta | reverse complement strand
AGTCGGTATACCTTAGGGAGAGGGTACACGCTAGCACAACTGCCGATATCTCCCGCGATGATACAACTCTCTACACGTATAGTTGATATCATCACTTTTTCATTCATCAGCCCAGTCCACTGCTGGACGTAAGCCTCTCCTATTACTTATGCATATGGACGCATTAAGAGGAAATCACAGATGTCATATATACCATAGATCAAGCAAACGTATCTACTTAGCGTGTCAAATGAACTCAGTGAAATCCACTGAGTTGTCCGTCTTTAATCGCAGCTTGCAGCTTTCGGGCGTCAAATTTTGTAAGTTGAAGTGAACAAAAACATTAATAATGCCTCCTTAAGTAATATTAATTGCAACAACACAAAAAAATATGAATACTCAAGGGCCTGAGACATATTTAAAACCATAGGTAAGTAACAACTTCAGTACAAAATCTGACACGCTCGGCCGCCATACAAATGAATGAACTTGTTTCTTCTATCCAAATCTAATTCTGTGGAGGAAATACCCATAATCGCATGGGCAAACGGGTTGGCGGTCGCAGTATAATGTCCATTACGATGACGCTGCTCATAATCAATCTTCAATAAAATGGTCAGCGACACTTCAATCCATTAGTCGACTCTTACGTAGCGTTGAAAATGTCGAAAAAAAAAAACAAAATGTTTTTTTCGGGAATTAATGAAAAATTCGTTTTTTTTTTTCCGTTTTTTCGGGTTTTTACAGAAACAATCACTGTCACTCCTTGTCATCTGATTCAATTGACTTCCTCAGTGACATCGCGTTCTCCTGGTATAAGTGAAAATTAGACCTAATTTACATTGGTTCAGATTAAAATTTCATTGTTTTTTTCGAAAAAATCAGGAAAAAAACGGGATTTAATCCGGAAATTTTCAACGCTACTTACGACACCCGCGGGAAGAGTTGGTGTGTCACAGCGATAAACAAGTACTCACTCTTCTCTGGCACGAACAGCTGCCCGCGATGGTTGACCTTAGGACGAAGATACACGCTAGCACAACTGGCGATGTCTCCCGCGAGGATGCTCTGTGCGCGTAGCACCGCCAGGCCCGCCACGATGGCGTTCGCCGTGGCGATTGCTGGGATTATGTTGCCCGCCATTGCTGGAAGAAAATGGAGAATAACCCCCTTATTCATAAACGTTTGCTAACTTAGCAAGCCGCTAATAATTGTTTGTCCCTTTTGCTCTTATGGACACATTATTAAAACCGAAAGGGACAAGCAATTATTAGCGGCTTGTTAAGATAACAAACGTTTATGAATAAGGGGGTTAGTGAAATAAGTGCATTCCACGAAAAAGTCCACCGATGTCCTGTACGAACCAGGTTTTTCTCAAAATTGTAAATTTATCGAAGTTTTCTTTCGTGACTAAACGAGTCAAAAATTGCTCAAAAATATATATAATAACTAACAACTTGGAAGAAAACTCAAATTATTGAAATATAAGCGCGTTTGTACGGGACAGCGCATGGAATGTTCCAATAGTTACGAGTATGACTTAAAGATTCGCCAGCAAGCTCACTTCTGGGTACTTGTATCGCAATAACGTTCTTATTTTAAAATCACATATTGAATAGTAAGCTGCTTCTTATTTTTGCAAATTGTAGTACCAATAAAGGAGCTCTTTGCTCTTCCGATTGCAATTTTCTATGGAGCACCCTATCATTTTGTTATTTGATAAGTAAACTATATTTGTTTTTTTTTTCAATTATTATAAACGAAAATTAGGGATCGCTACGGAAGTAATAAAATAATGTTTATAATAATTAAAGAAAAAAACAAATATAGTTTACTTATCAAATAACAAGCTGAGAGGGTGCCCCATAGAAAGTTCGATTCGGAAGGGCAAAGAGCTCCTTTATTGTTTCGAACATTCTACAAAATTGCAAAAATAAGAGGCACCCTATTGTATAGTCATGGAAATTTGTAAATATAATGAGATATCTAGGCCTAAAATTAGTTCGAGAGTTCAAAAATGCTATGAGATTGAAATACTACTATTTCAATCTCCCTACGGATACCCTATAAGTTTTGTATTTTAGACCCGTAAAATAATGTTCAGTTTGACTGTTAGCCTAGTCTAGTTCTACAGAATTTGAAATCCATTTTCCGCTCTAGATAATGTAATTTTGCGAGAAAAAGAAAAAGATTTCTAAATAAGAACGATATTACCAATTTTAAAAACTAGAAAGTTTGATGCTAATATGCATTCAGGGGCCTATTTCGCAAAAGCTTGTAACTTGTAATACAAGCGGAAGTTCTTATCAAACTTATGGTGTCGAAAAGGGACTTCCACTTGTATTACAAGTTACAAGCTTTCGAGAAACGAGCCCCTGCAATCGTACACTATAAGCGATTGGTAATAAATGTATGATAATGAGAGGTTCGAACGAAAAGTCACGTGACCATTTCTATACATTATGGTCACGTGACTTATCGCTTATCATAATTGCAGAATGGCATCTTGGGTAGGCCAATGTTTGTAAAAGTCAAAACTATTCTTTATTCTTGCCGTGTGGTGACGGCAGTAAGAGTACATTTGTCACCACCCCAACTCCTCCTGCGGGTGTCGTAAGAGTCGACTAAGGGATTGAAGTGTCACTGACCATTCTACAAGATTGATGATGGGCAGCAGCGTCATCATAGTGGACACATTACTGCGATCGCCAATCCGCTTGCCCAGCGTGGCGATTATGGGCATTTACCTCCTAATGCGTCTATACGCATAGTTAATGACAATTTGACTTTTTCTAATCCAAAAAAAATGTGGCAAATTATTAACAAACTAACAGGAAGACTTGTAAAAGCTGTTGACGATATCTTAATTAAATCATTTAAAATGAAAGCAAAAGAACTATCAAACAAATTTGCATATGACTTTGAGAGTAATGTAGCTAGTGTTCTAAATTCATGCAACATACCACTTTTAAATGAGAGTACCTACTGTAATAGTCCTTCTGTTTCACTAAATCTTAACAAAATTAATTGTAATTCTATGGAAAAAATTATTAAAAATATTAATGAAAATAAAGGTGCGGGTTATGACAATATTAGGGCTAGAGACATCAAATTCTTAGCGAAGGAGCTGACACCAGTACTTTGTCATTTAACTAACATGTGTATATCTCATTCTATGTACCCAGATACATTAAAAGTAGGTTTAATTCGACCAATACATAAAAAGGAAGTCTCTCCGACACTAATAATTACAGACCAATAACCATACTGTCAATTATTGATAAGGTAATAGAAAAATATATAGGTAAGAAACTTAATGACTTTTTATCAAGTAATAACATAATACATCATAGGCAGTTTGGTTTTCAAAGAGGTAAAAGCACAACCCAGTTACTGGCACAATTCACAGATGAAGTGAACCAGCACCTAAATGATAGGAAGCAGATAATTGCAGTCATGATAGATTTCAGTAAAGCATTTGACACCCTCAATCATGAAATATTGTACAGGAAGCTTCAGCAAAGTGGAATACAGGGGCCTGCACTAAATTGGTTTAAGCACTATCACCAGAATAGATATAGCACTGTCAGTATTGCAGGTAAGCGAAGCGACCTCCTGAGCTCTTGCTATGGCACAGCCCAGGGGTCGATTTTGGGACCGACTGAATACTTGGTTTATGTTAATGATATGAATAACCTATTCAAAACAGCCTCTGTGTACCAATTTGCTGATGACTCATGCCTTTTGACTGCCAATGCTGATCTTGGCACTGCTGAGAGTCAAATGCAGAATGAGTTCAACTTGTTATGTAAATGGTCGCACGATCTAGGATTGTCTATAAATTATAATAAAACTAAAGTGTTGCATATTCATTCTCCTTACATTAAAACAACAGGCATTCCTAGTATCGTGGCCCATGAGCACTCATGTATGCACACAAATCAAAATAGTTGTGAATGTAGCTGTGAATCTTTGGAGGTTGTCCGCAGTCTCACATACTTAGGTCTAAAAATTGATAACACATTTAACTGGGGACCTCATGTTGATGTTGTATGTAATAGATTAAGAGCAGTGCTCAGCAATATTAGTATAATTAAGCAAAAAATGCCCTACAGCATACTCCGTTTATTGTATCTTGCACTGGCGGATTCAATAATCGGGTATGGCATCTCAAGTTATGGTAGAACTTATAAAACTTACTTACAGAGAATCTACGACTTGCAAATTAGACTACTGAAAATGATTGTTCCTCTTAAGGTAAAGTTAGAACATAAAAACAACTATGATAAATTATTTAGTTACTGCAGAGTTCTTAGTGTATATGATAAGGCCAAGTTATCAGTGATATTAGAATATAAGCACCATATAGGAGAGCTGAATAGATATAATAGGCCTAGCAGTCTTCGTAGTCTTCCTAATGAACCTAGCTTCACAATTTCAAAAAATAATAATGAATATGGAAATAGAGTATGGTCAACTTACATGCCTACAACTCTAAACAGCTTTCCTGTAGAGGTAATTGATAGCTTAATTATGAACCCTATTAAAACTAAGAGTATTGTTAAAAAAGCGCTAATTAATTTAAACCTAAACAGCTCAAAAAGCACTGATAAATAAGTAGTTAAATAGGTAATAATAATATATAGTTAGAACAGTTGATATTATATAAAGGGGTATGACCCCTAACTTTCCTACTTAGATATAATCTTAAAAATAAAAGATTAACTCTAGGTTTAAGGTGTAAAACTAACATTGTTTGATCTTGAAATAAACAGCTTAAATTTTAAATTTTTTTTTTTTTTTTTTAATAGGAGAGGCCTACGTCCAGCAGTGGGCTATCATAGGCTGATGATGATGATTCTTTATTCAAGTAAGCTTAGCTAAGTATTTTCGAATCGTCTGACATAATCAAGAGAGAGGAAAAAAAAATCGACTACTTGCTTGTCTACTTACATTTGATCTCAAAGCGGCTCTTAGTGGGTATATTAAATATGTGAGCCCGGACGTTAGCGCAGGCGGTGACAAAGTCCATGGCTGCCTTGTCGTCCTTGTCCCACACCAAGTGGTCTCCGGGAGGCCTAGAGGCCAGATCGGCTTGTAGGGTCTTGCAGCTTGCCGCAAACACCTGGAATTGATTTTATTTAGTGCCTGTTTTAAGAAAAATGTGTGACAAGTTTCGCTCCGTACATGAGGAGCTTCTTCAAGAGCCAATATCCGTGTATTTTTAATATGAATGAGTCTCACGAGAGTTTTGTGTTTATTTAATGCCTGTTTTATAATAACCATCGCCAAGCCTATGTTATATAACGTCGTTGCGCCTGCAAAAACCGACATGTGGTGGATTTTAATTAATTCAAATAATACTTTTTTGTCAGCCTCTGTAGCCTAGTTGGTAGTGACCCTGCCTACGAAGCTGGAGGTTCCGGGTTCGAATCCCGGCGAGGGCATTATTTGTGTATTTGTTTATGACAAATATCTTCCTTGGTCGTGGCTGTCTATGTATTTAAGTATCTATATGCATCTATCTATTATATACACGGTGGAATTTAATCGGTGAACAGGAACCCATTTTTCTAATTCAGTAATCGATGGCGGTCACGTTTATGTAGTACTTAAGTGGAACCAAGTTTTTTTTTTAGCATAACAAATTTTTATGTTGAAATTAAACTTTAATTAAAATTTATTGTCACCCTACTAATGGTTTAGTCTGAAAAGTTTAATACCTCTTTTCAAACTATCAGCCATGCATCGCTCTTATTTTACATAGGAATAGAGTCTATCGCAAAAATTAAAGCATGTGAGTGGTTATTGCTCATGTATGTTTTAAGTTTCTATGGCTGATAGTTTGAAAAGAGGTATTAAACTTTTCAGACTAAACCATTAGTAGGGTGACAATAAATTTTAATTTCAACATAAAAAAAATTTATGCTAAAAAAAAACTTGGTTCGACTTAAGTACTACATAAACGTGACCGCCATCGATTACTGAATTAGAAAAATGGGTTCCTGTTCACCGATTAAATTCCACCGTGTATATCGTCGCCTGGTACCCACATCACAAGCCTTAATTGAGCTTACCGTGGGACTAGGTCGATTTGTGTAAAGATGTTCAAAAAATATTTATAAAAAAAAAAATATTTAGTGCCTGTTTTAAAAAGATAAATGCTCGATATGTTTCACTCCGCACATGAGGAGCTTATTTAGTGTGAATGAGTCTCACGAGAGTTTTGTGTTTATTTAGTGCCTGTTTTATAATTGCCATTGCCAAGCTTATGTTTTATAAACTCTAGAATAGTTGGATTATCCCACCTGTTACCACCCATTTGACATCAGTGGTAACAACTAGGGGCTTGTCTATTAATCACGTCATGCGATTTTGGCCTATTTTGGACCCCTCCCTCCCCCATGGTGATATTTGGTGATATATTCAGGACCCCCCCCTCAAAATGACGTGCAATTTATTGCCAACGTTTTTTTAATAATTTAAGTAATTGATCCGGGTTTGACATTTGGTTATATTTAAAAAGTGATTTTAGAGAAAAGTATAGATGATTTTTTTTAAATTAGCTATAGTTATAATGCTGTCCAGCAGAGTGTAACTAAAAATGACATCTCTGATGACCCCTCCTCCCCTATGGTGATGATTGGTGATTTTTTTCTTGACCCCCCCTATACAGTATGACATGATTAATGGACGAGCCCTAGGACCTGTTACCGCTAGAGTACTTGGTGGTGATTACTGGGAAGATTTATCCCACTTGTCACCAAATATTTTAATGGTAACATTGGGGAAAAAACAATCCCAGGAATTTTCACTCCCAGTTATTCCCACTAGTAACAAAAACCCAAAAAATACCAGTTATAATCATTGGTGTCAGATGGATGGTAACAGGTGGGAATAACCCCCCTAACACTCTTATCATCCAAAATAAGCAAAATAAACCCCCTTATTCATAAACGTTTGTTAACTTAACAAGCCGCTAATAATTGCGCATAGTTATGGAATATCGAATCAAGCGACTGAAGCCTGTCATTTCATTTGAATCTTTCTGTTAAAAAACGAAAGTTATTATTTTCAGTGACAGACTTCTGTCGCTTGATTCGATGTTCCATAACAATGCCCAATTGTTTGTCCCTTTCGGTCTTAACAATGTGTCCATAAGAGCAAAAGGGACAATTATTAGTGGCTTGTTAAGTTAACGTTTACGTAATACTTGAAACGGCCCCAATGTGGAATAATAGATGGTTATAGTTATAGTTTACCTGCGCACACTCGTGCACCGACCACACTCGTTGGTCCGGCAACCCGGAGTGCGAGGCCGGCGTCGCGTCCCGGCCCGGCAGAGAGTCCCACGACAGCGGCACTGGAGGCCTACGGGCAAATGTACACATTAGCCTATTTTACATCACTGCTGGACAATGGACAATAGACATCTCCTATGATCTATGCGTATGAACATATTAGGAGGCCCATAATTAAGTGAGAATGTGATTCATGTTTATATTTTTTTCTTCTTTGGATCACATTGTCAGAACTGGACCAAATTAAAATGGGACCAATCGGTAAGCATCATCAAATCGGTTCACCCAGTCGGAAGTTTTGAGGTGACACTAATCATCATCATCATCATAAGCCTCTCCTATTAACTATGCGACGCACACGCACATCACACACATCACATCATCAGCCTATGTTAGTCCACTGCTGGACGTAGGCCTCTCCTATTAACTACGCGTATAGACGCATTAGGAGGTAAATACCCATAATCGCCACGCTGGGCAAGCGGGTTGGCGATCGCAGTAATGTGTCCACTATGATGACGCTGCTGCCCATCATCAATCTTGTAGAATGATCAGTGACACTTCAATCCCTTAGTCGACTCTTACGACACCCGCAGGAGGAGTTGGGGTGGTGACAATGTATTCTTACTGCCGTCACCACACGGCGTGATATATGCGTATGAACGCATTAGGAGGCCCATAGGCATGATGACTGGCAAGTCAAATCAGCATCTTTTTTCCAACTGTCAAAACGGTCACCACTATGGAATTGTATATGAAATACTCAAAAGTGACGTCACGTTTGAGTACTGCCAAATGACTCTTTTAAGTTATTTTCAATTTATTAAATAGAAGTTCTGTACAAAAATTACTGCAATCTACACCTTAATAATAATTTCTTCGTGTATTATGTCGTAAATCATGTTAAATAATTTATTTTAACTACAGCCATCATCCCTATTATACACATTAGCCTATTTCATATCACTGCTGGACATACCCATCTCCTATGATCTATGTGTATCGTCAGTTGACAAGCAAAACTCACTAAGTAACAAATACCTACTTGAAATAAAGCTCCAGTTCTGATTTAATACTGACATAAGAGGTTTCTATGAGCAGTGACAGATTTTATAGTGAGTTTTGCTCCTATGATCTATGCGTATGAATACATTAGGAAGCCCATAATTAAGTGTGATTAATTATTATATTTTCTGTTTTTTTTTTTTGTTAGAACTGAACCAAATTAAAATAGGACCAAAAAAAAATTGTAATTTGTTCACCCAGTCAGAAGATCTAAGGTTACAAACATGAAAAAAAAATTGAGAACCATCTCCTTTTTTGCAGTTGGTTGAAAATATAAAATGTTTATGTCATTATAAATTGTGAATGTTAAGGTGCATTCAAACCAAAAGACAAGTCGCTGTTCTATCCCCCGTTCTACGAAATCAACCAATCAGGTTTTGTGTAACGATCGAATTTCGTAGAGTGGGGGATTAGAATAGCGAATGCTCTTTAATTTGAATGCACCTTTAGATTATGTCTTCGTTTTTAATGGTTTTTAAAGCTTGTATAATTTCATGAATAAGGCACTAGATGCTTAGCTAAGTTGCCAATCGCTAGCGCTTCATCGTTAATCGCAGCTAACTGTCTTTGTCGCACTAATATAAAAGAGTGACAGAGAGGGAAAACTACGTTACGCTACTAAGCGCTAGCGATTGGCATCTTGGCTAAGCATCCTGGTCTCATCGCTACTAAGCTATGAACTATCAGCTATAAACGCGAACAAAAGATACGCACTCCCGTGTAAATAAAAGAGACACGGCGATACTCGCCCGGTGATAGCTAATAGCTGGGCGAGTATCGCTGTGTCTCTTTTATTTACACGGGAGTGCGTATCTTTTGTTCGCGTTTATAGCCGATAGTTCATAGCTTAGTAGCTCACGATGAGACTGTGCCTAAATAAATGACAATAAAAGTGCCATATTATAGAAATTTCATAGTATTTCCAAGCAATGAAATGAAATATACCAGGATGCTTAGTCAAGTTGCCAATCGCTAGCGCTTGGTAGTCGTAGTTTTCCCCCTCTGTCACTCTTGCATATTAGTGCGACAAAGACAGTTAGCAGCCTTTCGCTTACGATTGACAACTTGGCTAAGCACCCTAATCTCTTGCAACCATTTTTCTGCTTAAATCTCACCTGCGTTTCTTCCAAAGGTTCTCCATGGACAGCAGATATCTGATATCGTCTCCAAACAGCTTGGAGAAGAGTTTCTCCGGATCATAGTTGGTGTCGGCAGCCCAGCTACGAGTGCTCCTGCGTTCCACGTTACCGGCCGCCGTGCCTTCTGAAGACAGGGCTGACGATCCGGCGTCACCTGAAGGAAAAAAGATGAATGTAGTTTTATTATATAACATAAATAATAAAAAAGCCTTTTATTTCTTGCAATTTTTACATGAATAATGCTTAATACTAAGAACCTTGCGATGCAAGAACCCCTATTCGGGTGTAGGCCTCCTCCAAACTATTCCTTTATCCCGGTCTTCAGCTATTTGCATCCAGGAAGGATCAGCAGTTCTGATGACATCATCCTCCCATCATGTAGTTTTATTAATCAATTAAAACTTGCCAGATTCATTGTCTTGTTGGTGTTGACCCGGCCTAGCTTTTGTCAATTAATCACGTCATACAATTTTGGCTTCTTTTAGACCCCCCCATCCCCCATGGTGATATTTGGTGATATTTTCTGGACCCTCCCCTAGCCAATATGATGTGTAATTTTTTTGCCAGCTTAAGTAGTCCTTTTAATAACAGTTGAATTTACGTACTTTTTTGCCAACTACGAGGTAAATGTTCGCGAAATTGGAAAATTTAGTATTTAAAAAGTGTTTTATAAAAAATGTTTTCTTTTTACTGCCTATAATGCTGTTCAGCGGATTCGGAAGTAACAAAAAATTACACGTGGCCACCCCTATGGTGATAATTGGTGATTTTTCTTGACCCCCCTACCCCCTATATACAGTATGACGTGATTAATGGACAAGCCCGGAGTGGCAATCACAGCAGTGTGCAGTGGCAGTATCATAAGCATGATACTTCTGCCCGTCACCAACCTTCTATACAAATGGTCACACTTCAATCCCTTAGTCACTTATGATACCCACAGGGAGTGACAAATGTATTCCTACTGCCGTCACCACGCAGTTGATTTTCATGTCCACAACGTTTTAAATTTTAATTTAGACAGGAAATAAAGTTGATTTCAGTTAGTCCGAAAATTTTACGAGAATAAGCAAATGTAACTCTGTTGTAATTGAATAGAACGTTTTGTTTCAAATGATTAAGTACTACACTAAAGTAGAGGCATCGTAAGAAGTCGTTTTTGACGTTTGTTTGCACATGAAGTTCTGTAAATGTTGACAGTTGGTATAATGGAGCAAATGTCAAACTTCATTGTTGCCTGTACGGAATAGTGATGTTACTGCTGTTGCTGCAATTTACCGATACGTCAATCGAAATAAATAAGTAAACCTTTTTTTATGGAGGTACGAATAACTAGTTACATCATAAAAATATATAAAAAAATAAAATTATGTTAAAATAATAGTAAGCACATAATAATTACGAATTCGATTATAAAATCACGTATAATTTTATTTTTCGTAGAATAATAATTTATATACCACTACGTTATTTATCACCTAGATGTGCTCTGATTTTAATAAATGGTTTTAGTGAGTTTATATACTGTATATACGGCATTTCTCTATTTGGCATATCTACATTGCACTCCTAGCTAGCAGCACGCAAGTTTGCCAACGTGGGTTGGGAGACTTGGGAGTGGATCGCTGCAGGCTGGCAAACTCACGCACAAGCTCATGGTAGTCATGGTCTCAACCACTGTCAGTTCTGCATTGACATTACTACCAAGTGAAACTACGTATATTGTATATCCGACTCCGATACTATTTGACCTGGCATTACATTTGGACATCGATTACCTACTGCTATTAATTGTTGACCCTTGACTTTTAATTTTAGACACTGTTTATGCTTCTGATTGGATATAGTTACTATATCTCGCTGACAGAGGTTGTGGTTGCTATGAATTTTGCTTATAGAGGTCACGTCCTATCCGTCCTATAAAACATCTTACCTAAATGCGACTTTACGTCATTATGACGTCACCGGCTCCAAAGTTTCGCTGCCTGCTAATGATTCTAAGTAAGATTACCAAACACTTTTTTAATTCGGATTACCTAACACTTTTTTAATTAAACTTTTTCAATGGCAAGTACCAGATCTAACGCCCTTTCGCACTTGACTGAAAATTTTACGACGGTAAAATCGAGCGTTTCTCAACAAAATTGCCTTTCAAAAAAACGGTGTTATCTAAAAATAATTGTGATTGGTCCATCAAAGTTTTGATTGGATTTAACTTGCGCCGAAATAAGCGCGGTGCTAAGGAAAGCCCTATGTCCTGCCCATCTTGGCACAATTGAACAATTGTTATAGGGAGCATTTTTGAGCTGGCGTTAGACGTTCATGTTAGTCCATGTTATACAGGGTGGTCCAAACCTTGACGTCAAAAAATTTTTTTTAGGTTCCCTACGTCATGGGCTATCAGAATATACCCCATGTATGTTAGCCGATTTTTTGTAGTTTTCGAGTTATGAATTTTTGAAAATTTTTTTTTGAGAAATTCTGTAATGAAGAAATTTATTGATAAAAAAAAAACTGTTGGGTTTTTTAAATATTTTCTTTTTGTAAAAGTATTACTACAAATAAAGCATTTACTGACAAAAAAATTAGCATCCTAACTTTGATACAAGTAGGATAAAAAATACCAAATTCAAAATTTTACGTTAAAAATGCATCAAAATAGCATTAAAGTACGTAAATAAAAAAAATAAAACATATCCCAAGGATTTTTGGTAATGTAAAGACTGCCCTAGACCTTAAACCTTCGTAAAAGCAAAAAAAAGTGATACTTAATAATGAGGATTTTTCGGAGTAGTCGGTCAAATAAACTTAAAAAACGTATCAAGTTTTAAAGAAGTAAAAAATTACTTGAATAACTACACAAATTGAGTTTTCGTGGTAGTTTCTGTCTTTGTTTATTGATAAGAACAACAAAAGAGACGAAATTTCACTTTATTTTTAAATTAAAAATTTAGAATTTTTTTTTAAGTTTATTTGACTGACTACTCTGAAAAATCCTCATTATTAAGTATCACTTTTTTTTTGCTTTTACGAAGGTTTAAGGTCTAGGGCAGTCTTTACATTACCGAAAATCCTTGGGATATGTTTTATTTTTTTTATTTACGTACATTAATGCTATTTTGATGCGTTTTTAGCGTAAAATTTTGAATTTGGTATTTTTTTATCCTACTTGTATCAAAGCGAGGACGCTAATTTTTTTGTCTCTAAATGCTTTATTTGTAGTAATACTTTTACAAAAAGAAACTAGTTAAAAAACCTAACAGTTTTTTTTTATTAATAAATTGCTTCATTCCAGAATTTCTCAAAAATTTTTTTTCACAAAATCATAACTCGAAAACTACAAAAAATCGGCTAACATACATGGGGTATATTCTGATAGCTCATGACGTGAGTAATCTAAAAAAAATTTTTTGACGTCAAGGTTTGGACCACCCTGTACATATATGGTCGCAGGTACTACAGGTAAGACCATGATATTGAGTCTACCAGAACAAAAGTCAGGATAATGAATACATGTAAGTGCAATTAAGTTCCGTTTGTTAACAAGTAATCCTGAACAGACCTGCCGCCTCAGGGTCCGCAGTGTCCGGGCTCACATCCTGATCCGGGTCCTCTTCTCCGAACAGCTGGTTAAACAGATGCTTGGCCCACACGATGCAGTGGATGGGCTCGGACGGGGTGTTGCGGATGGTGCACCCCGGGAAGGTCTTCTGGGGGGCCTTGGGCTGGCACTCGTAGCACTGGGTTAGGCCCTTTTTGATCAGCTCCACCTGAAATACGGTTTGATTATTAATTTACAGAGGCAACTGACAATGAAGGCCACTTAGTAGTTTGTAAGATCTACTTATATTGAGTAGGACCTTTTCAGTTTCCAATGTAATGCTACTGATGGTAAATTTGTTAATATATTTATTATTAGATTGTTATAACCAGAACAACCTCCTGAAACTAATTGATGCCCTACATTATTGTCAAAGCTTAAAGTGGCGATGGGCTGGCCTCGTACGGTACAATGATAAGCGATGGACAGCAGAAGTGACGAGATGGAAAGGACCCATCGGAAAAAGGCGAAGGGGACGAAAGGTGGAGCATCATAGCTACAGCTTGCAAGCAATGGACTGTGAAGGCCCAGAAAAGGGAAAATGGATCAAACTGGAGGAGGCCTATAGGCTATACCCAAAGAGGGGTTCCTTCCTAAGAAACTAATAAAAACACAATATAGGAGGAAACAAAACAGGCTTATATAATATAATAACCAGAACAAACATTATTGATGACTAAAATTTCTGAACCTCATACTAAACCAGAAAGCCTATTGTTTAAGAAAATACAGTTTTATTTAGCAATTTAATCTTGTTAGAATTACACCTTTCATTCTTTCTTTTAAATCATCAGCCTATATTAGTTCACTACTGGACAACAGCCTCACACTAGCAATGTGCGCATGGTATTATGGCCACAATGATGGGCAAGCGGGTTGGTAGCATTCTTTCTTTAATTCTATATTATTTTCAGTCAGCCTCTGTAGCCTAGTTGGTAGTGACCCTGCCTACAAAGCTGGAGGTTCTGGGTTCGAATCCCGGCGAGGGCATTATTTGTGTTTTTATTTATCACCAATATTTGTTCCTTGGTCATGGCTGTCTATTTATTTAAGTATCTATTATATATTATATTGTCGCTTGGTACCCACATCACAAGCCTTAATTGAGCTTACCATGGGACTAGGTCGATTTGTGTAAGACGTCCCAAGATATTTATTTATTTTCTCAACCAATTGAAGAGTAAAGGGAACCTCTTCAATCGCTGCCATGTTGATTCAGCCCACAAGCAACAACGGCTTACCTGTCCAGCATATCCAGCAGTCCCGGTCTCAATGAGCGGCACATTGGCAGCAAGGCACATGCGATTGACATGGTTGCGCGCCACACGGTTGTCCAGGGCGTTCATCACAATGTTGAACTGCTTGAAGTAGCTGACGCCATAGTCGTTACTGGAGTGATAAGAAAATTAATCATTAATGGTTTTAATACTTTGTAAAGGCCTGGTGAACACAGTAGCTTATAAGACCGGTGATCACTATGGGATGGTCCCAACTCTGACGTTGATCTTGGTAATTTTTCTTTGGTATAAGACATCTCATATTTATAATTTATTTTATGCAACTAATTGACAAAAAAAAATACAAATAAAAAAAAATTAATAAAAAAATTATTTGATTTGTTTCACAAAAACTTCTGATGATGTCTTCACTCTGTTTATGTTAACCTGGCGGGAGTGTGGCAGGGTATCTCATACCCTGCGTTTGACTTATGTCAATATATGTATTTAGAGTATATTTTTGTTTAAATATTTTTCACCACACTCTCGCCGGGTTAAGATAGTTATTGAATACCTTGATACCAGTTTCCTGTTGTGAAGATGTTTAGTGAATACACATTTTGTGAAGGTGATATACATCAAGGAAAATTGGGCCTAATTTGTTTTTGTCAAGCTTAAAATAAAGAAATGGGTAATGGGAATAACCATCAATCCTTTTAAAAAGGCTTCATTCATTCCAAAACAGTAATTATAACAGCCATCTCATCACCATAACACTGATTTGAATCAGATAAAGTAACTCCTAGTTGCAATAATCTATTTTTTTATTATTTGTACAGTCAAGTGCAAAAATATGTGTTGAAAGAATACTCTTATAAATTATGTTACGACATTCTTATTACACAGAATTAAAGTGCACTGGGACATATTTTTGAGCATTTTTATATACACCTTATTGCCTTTGACTATACCGCATTTTAAGGTTATAAAGTTTATGTATACATAACAATATACAATTGCTGACCTGATGACGCTGTCATGATGTGCGATGATGGTCACGTTGGGGTTGAAGCTGAGTGCGCTGTCCTTTGCTACCTGCGCCTTCGATTTACCAACGTGTTCTTTGTGAAACAAAAACTGCCTATTCAAATTGCTTACGTCGATGGTGTCGAGATCAATCTAAAATGAAAAATAAAAACAGTTGTTAATTATCACATATTTTTATACCTATTTATTCTAATAAGTCGATACATACAATTTCAATGTAAGGGAAACCGGTCAACACGAGATTCTTCAAAATTTCGCATCCTATGCCGCCGGCGCCCACTACCAAAATCTTTGAATTTGCGATCTCCCCCGTCAAGTTTTCGTCGAAAACACCCGCCACCCTTGCAACCATTTTACTTATGCTATGATATTCAGTGATATTAATGTAAAAACAACTATTATCACAATACTTTTAGTAAAACTTAACGCGGAATGGCAGTGGCGAAGGCAAATTCATTAATGAACTGTCAAATTTGGCGTCATATCGTCGGTCGTCGGGTAAGCGTTCAGAAATTGTAATAAAAAACGTGCCGTTATAACTAGTTAATAACGGTAACGATCGTTATTCGATTATAATAAATGTGTAATCGATCCAAAATATCTACAAATCTAGATTTAATTTTAGTACAAGCGTCAAAAGTTCTTTGATTTTTATAAGTTACAGGTTTCTAATTTTAGATTTTTGCGTTTTGTTCTTGGCAAAAAATGAAAATCTTAACCAGTAGTATTTTAAAAGTAGGTACACAATAATTTCATCTAGGAGATAGGAGACTCAGGCGGGAACGCTTGTCGCCTACTGTTTAATATCGGCTTAACGAGACCCCTTCGATTTGAACCAAAAAAATAAAGTAGGTAATAAATGTAATTCTTTCAAATTTAATGTGGTTTCAACTAAAAATGTCAAAACATGTCAATGAATTGTGCAAAATTTACAATAAAAATGAGATAATCTGATTAACAAAATGCGTATACTTTCCATTTAATTTACAATAAATATAGTTAGCATTTTCATTTTGGTTTACAACTGTTTCGCAAACCATTTTTTGTATCTTACCACTGCCAACTACAGCGACGGTTTTGAAGTCGATATGCCTCAAACAAAGAGATACGAACAAATGTAGCCACAATCAATTATAATTTCAATAGTCAATAAACCATTAAAAAAACAAACACAAAATGGGGCCTAAAAAAGGAAAACCGGAACCGAAACCCAATAAGCTGAGTGCGTCCGCCAAAGCTATGATGGCGGCCGCAAACGCGAAACCGAAGAAAATACCTCCTCCGCCCGCTACCTTCTCCCCCGATGACATCATCAGGTACAAGGAAATGTATAAGGCGCACGATGAAGACAACTTGGAAAAGGTATCACATAGAACTTCAGTTCTACTCCAGCGGCCCTATCACGAACCTCGAAATCCGCAAATTTCTAGGATTTGTCTCTCTCACTAATGACGCCTTCGTTGGAGTGACAGAGATAGATTGTTGAAATTTACGATTTTCGCGGTATAGTTCCGCGCTAGGCGGTACTACCCCGAAATTCGAAATTTCGAGCATTCGTCTCTGTTAAACTAATGACACCTTTGTTGGAGTGATGGAGACAAATGCTCATCATCATCATCAGCCCATAGTCGTCCACTGCTGGACATAGGCCTTCCCCAATTCGCGCCACCATACTCGGTCCTCAGCTCTCCGCATCCAACCACTTCCCGCCATTTTCTTTAGATCGTCGGTCCATCTGGCGACCAATGTTCAAGAGCTCAAGATTTACGAATTTCGAAGTTCACGGCAGGGATCGGAACCGGTTTACTCCATTAACAAAGAATTTATACATATACCTATCGAAGAACAAAAAAAAAGACAGTTCTTTTATAACGTGAATATACTTACTAGTATCCGATCCATGGTTCACGGTAGGAGTCCAGTACCATCATACCACATCGCATCATCAGTCTATCTCAGTCCATGTCTGGACGTAGGCCTCTCCTATTAACTAGGTGTATAGACGCATTAGGAGGTAAATGCCCATAATCGCCACGCGGGGCAAGCGGATTAGCGATCGTAGTAATATGTCCCAATATGATGACGACTGCTGCCCATCATCAATCAAATCAAAGAATGGACAGTGACATTTCAATCCCTTAGTCGACTCTTAGAACACCCGCGAGTAGAGTTGGGGTGGTAACAAATGTATTCTTACTGCCATCATCACAACGGCTAGCATATTCAATCCGGTAGGTCCAGTAGCATATTCATACATTTTTCTCAAACATGCAATGAAATATTGTCTTTACGTTCCTTAAAATAGACTCGGAAGTATCACTTTTAGGGCGCAGTAACTCACTGGGATGGAAATGGAATTTCATAACACATTTTTCAGGCCTAGGCCCGCAAAGTAACTTTTTTTTTTAATTTCGACAACATTGTCATTATTTTTTTTGTATTTCTTTGTATGTTTGAGAAAAGCACTATACATGCCTCGGCGTGAAAACGAATTCCCGGCCTCGTTACCTATCCGTATATCAACTTGGCCGAAAATCCTCATTTTCCCGGCCTCTGATGTAATGTTCTATTTCTTTGTCACTTTATCCGAAGTTACAGAAGCAAAGGTATGAAAACGAAATTAACCAGGTACATCATTTAAGACACTGAACAAAATACGCCTCGACTAATCAGACTTAACTACTTACCTTGAAACCAAAATTGTTCCCAACTTAATAATCTCGTTCTAACTTCCACGCTTCGAGAACGAAATTACTTATTGAAGCTCGTGCTTTTATATGTAAAAGATAATAATTATCCTAAAATCATTAGCTCGAAGCCTTCTAATCACAGGCAAAGTACCTGTTTAATTTATGGGCACGGAACGTGCCACTTTTGATATTAATCCTTATGAGCTGACACGAAATATGTATTAAGTCAATGTTTTTATACATATACGCCAGGCCTACTTACCGCGAACTTAGGAATTCGTACATTTAGAGGATTTGTCTCTATAACTTCGTCGAAGCCGTCGTTAGAGTGACAGAGACAAGGCCTCGAAATTTGTGGATTTCGTAGTTTCGTCGTACGGTAGGGCAGCGGTTTTAGTAAATACAAATATCCTGCGATAAATGTAAATTTATTTGTTACAAAACTTATCAACGATCAAATAATTATAGAAATACTTTGGATAAATGAAGCCGTTTACTGACCTACAGCTACAGTGTTGCGAAGGCCAGAGGCATTTTTTTGGAATTTTCTGTATCAAAAATCTCTTTAGAATTAGAAATGAGCGCTCGCATGTTTATTTTGTAAGTCGTTATAAACTTGTAGATTAACAAATTCTGAAGTTACACAAATCGACCTAGTTCCACGGTAATAGGTAATAGATATATACGATCGATATAAGTAGATACTTAAATACATAGACAGCCAAGGAGCAAATATTTGTGATAAATATAACAATGCCTTCGCCGGGATTTGAACCCGGAACCTCTAGCTTCGCAGTCACTACCAACTCTGCTACGGCGGCTGACGACAATCAATTTATTGAATTGATTAATTGATTTAATTCTTGACATTAATCAATGAACTGCCATTAAATAGGGTGTATGATGAAGCGTGGCCTACTATCGCGAAAATCGAAATTCGTAAATTTCGAGGATTTTTCTGTCTCACTCTTAGGAAGGCGTCATTAGAGTGATAGAGACAAATCCTCGAAATTAACGAATTTCGTTTTTCGCGGTAGGGCCGCTGTTGCTGATAGCATTTTGTAGCATCTTGTCGAAGCCTGCGGCGGATTTTTTATGTGTAACTGTAGTTCTTGTTACTTAAACAAACATTTTTTACATCAATAAACTTACTTATTTGTTTCATTATCAACAGATCCCATTAAAGCTCATCCCCCTTATGTTAAGAAAGCTCGGCTTCAACCCAAAAGCCGCAGAGATACAAGAAATGTTCCGATTATTTCTAGAAGATGATCTAGTCGACACCGTCGAATTGCACGAATGGTACTTCATGATCGAAGCCAAGATCAAATGGGGGGACGATATAGAGCTGGTCATCACTAAAGGCATGCAAACCCTCGGGCAAGATGAAGCGGACACAGGTTTTTGTGATCTGGAGCTTCTAAAACAGGAGCTGTTTACCTGGGGAGAGCCTTTTACAGAAGAGGAGTTTGTGGATTGGGTCAGGCTGGCGATGAAAGATAAGACCTACAATGTGCTCGATGGGTCATTCAATTATGTGAAGTTTATTGAGAACATGAACGCTAAGGTATGTTAAGAGTAGGCAATAGAATAAATTTAGAGTTGGACCAAGAAAAGACTGCATGCAACAATTTTGATAGCATACGTACAAGTCTTAAACATTAGTTATACAATATTTTTCATCACACTTGCTGCCTAAGCGCGCCATTGTTTGCGCGCGCAGCGGGAGTAATAGAAAAGTGAAATTCCCTAGGGAGTAATAGAAATTGTCAGTACGTCATTTAATAGTGTTATTTCTTAATACTTATTTTTTTGTCGGCAAGTGTGATGAAAAACATTGTATGCATTACGGTCGGTTAAGCGGAATACTAACTCGAGTCATAAAAGCCCTCCGCCTGACGGCATCGGGCTTCTAACACTCTCGTTAGTAACTCCGTACTTACCTCCCTTGATGCACAATGTACTATTATAGAAGTCTCACGTTTAAAATTACGCTTACACAGCACATCAAAATCTTTGTAGACTTATCCTAGTGTTCAATATAATTTTACAAACGAAATATGTAAGTATATCAATGGCAGGTTAAAAAGATATGAAGAGGGCGTTGTAATATATATACGTATCACAACAGCCGAAACATAATATAGATATATTATGTTTTGGTGAAGCTCTCTCGATGCTGTAATTTTATTCTGACATAGTTTTTCGTAGCTTCCTCGCTGACTAAAGTTACTTAAATTATAAAATATCAGAACTGTCTGCACTGAAGTTACTAAATGCATAATTGCGTATCGTCGGTCATAAGAATGTTACGGATTTAAACGTCCACGATTTTCATACATAATTTTTTATCGAAACGCTACTTACCGCTTATAAATAAGTTTCAAAAATTACCTTTTTCAAGTACCTTTTCGAGTAGGCACCTAAAGTCGCCATCACATATATCGTAACGTCTGGATCGCTCAAAAATATCTGAACACGCGTCTATGGTCACAGCATTGCACTCATGGTCCCAGACAATGAATGATGTCTTCTCTTAGAAACATCCGTAGTGTATGACTCGGTAATAAATAAATAAATGTCCAAGCACATCACGCAAATATATGTTCTTAATCAGGATTTGAACCTGATACTGGTAACCCCAGGGTCTTACGCAGGAGTGAAGCAGAAATAGGAAGTATCTTCAGTAACCAAGTTCTTTATTCCAGGATGTGAGAGCACTAAAAGAACCGATAAACTTCTTCAAGCTAGACCAGAAGACTTTAGCTGCTATGGCCTTGCAGAAGGCTCAAGAAGAGAAGGAAGAACAGGAGAAGAAGGATGCCGAGAAGAAAGCAAGAGAAGAAGCCAAGAGGCAGAGAATGATAGCAGATGGGTTGATACCACCGGATTAATTTTGTGCTGTTATGGTTAGGTCAGATTCAAAGTTCCAATAGAGTTCCAATATGCTTTTTTTGTAAACGACAAAATGTTTAAAGAATTTCATACAAAACATGTAATGGAAATAAAAAGTGCATATTTTCATAGCATTTGACTTTGGTATTACATGTTTACAGTCCAATATCGTAACGAGTTTTTATTTCTATGTATCATTCGAGAAAGCTGCCCATTAGTACCATTTTATCGATGTTTTACACTACTATCATCGAGTGCGCGAGTCATGATAGTCAAATGACTTTTTTTTCCTCTGGCTTTACTGCTTGCTTATTTCAACGACATTTTCAATAGCATTTCGGCTTTTACACGTGAAGAGAACGAGTTTTTTTAATTATGTATTTTATTTATTAGCCAAGTGTCTGTCTTTAATGACAAAATCTGGCGGATTAACGTAATATTAGACTGGAGGCGACAAACATCCCCGCCAATGTCACCTTGATAGCCAGCCAGTGTGTATAAAATTAGGCATCTACTTACAAAGTAACCTCCTATTCAGAAATGTCTCCTGACTCAGCAAGCCCACAAGTATACATTGTCCCTTTCGGTCTTATTAATATGTATATAAGACTGAAAGGAACAAACTATTTTTAACAGTTTGCCAAGTTAGTATACGTTTATGAATAAGGGGGTAAGTATCTAATTTTATTACACGCTACAGTTACTGACTGATAGAAATTACTTGATGTTACCCACCTAACCACATAAAGGAGCCAATTTGTTAGACCTATCTAGTCTACAAATAATTTGTAGGTAGACTAGTCTACAAAAATTTGTAGACTAGATAGCTCTTTTGTTTCGTCGTCGAGATAGTTATGAATATAATAGACATACTTACCGCAAATTAAATGTGATTTTGCGGAAAATGTAGCGTTTCGCGTTCTACTGCGAGTATCTAGTACCTACAACCCTCACGGAGCGGTGCGGTGTGGTTGACACTTTTGCTAAATGATCCACGAAAAATCACGAAAGATCACGCTATTATCAGTTGTATTTTTCGAGAATGGGGGACGGGATGAAGTTAAATCTAATTGATATACGAGATGTACTTAAAATCCGTTTTATACTTCGTTTTATTTAAGATTAGAATTATCTGTCAAACGGGTGAACAAAGAAGCAGTGGTCGTAAACCTTCCTTCTTCGATTTCGGCCGATACCACTGAATTTCTCGGAACTTGTGTAAGTATATACATATCGTTTGATATTTACCGATAGCTGAACGCATAGTTTTCACATTTATTATTAATTTGTTGGCAAAACTGTATTTAAAAAAAGTTATGTGTTTTATAAGCAAGATGGCGGCAATTTAGAAAAAAGATATATATTAAAAGTTTTCGTTTAGTGTTTGGCAGTTTTTATTTTTAACAAAGTATTTTCTTTTATTTGTAACTAATATCGTACCGATTTTACATTTACTGAATTTAATGAAGTTTACAGTCTAAAATTTAACAATATTTGCATATTTAATCTGGCTTACATTATGCACTCCCAATACTTTTAAAAGTCATGCATTTAAGGATTAAAACTATCGGTATAAAAGCGGACACGGTGTCATAAAGACTAGTTTGAATTTGGTAACAAATTAGAAAATAAAACTCAGATGACATACATAGTTTTATTCACTGTCAGTGGAAGAGTCCGAGGACTCGGAACCACCAACGTTTATAATAATTTTTTCCACAGTGTTATCTATTACATTATCTAATTTCATTTAAAAAAATATATTCTTTTAAAATGTTATAGGTATACCGTAGCCAACGATATGCCAGCAGTCTCAGCATTCTTTTTCACACGTTCCGATTTAGTGGGATATTCCTTTTTATGGCACATTTCTTAATTTGTAAATATTCACCACCATCCGCTTTTCACTGGTAGTCACAGGATTTTGCTTTCATCTATTTTAAATGTGCACCAACAAACAAAATATCTAAATAGATCAACAATTAATAACGAAATTGAACAAAAACGATAACAACAATCTTTAAGTAAGCTAACAGCAATATAAAACACAACCGACTCAACCGACAACAATATGAAGTCGAATGACAGACAGTGACATTTTAAAATTGTGTGAGAACTCTGCCTCTTTAGGTTTTTTAATGTACAACCTTTCCATGAAAAATTGCAAACGCAATTTATTAAAATTATTATCTTTTCATCTTAGAATATAAATTAACTAACATTATGTTTCTTATCTGTTCACAACACTGAGTAATGTGTATTAATATAGCATGATAATAAATTCGTGATATTTAATAACTCGTATTTACTTACTGTTCGATCCGCAGAATTTGCCTGTAAAAAAACCTTATATCTCGTTCTGCGAAGGTCTTTCTAATGCTAAAAAAAACGAAGTATAGATAGTTCTATTTCATAGGGGACGTGGAGTCAAAAAGTACCCGAAAAAGCCTCTCATGATTCATGCATGAGCACTTTCGAAGTTCGCGGTCGTAGGCCTGTAAATTCTTCCTGGCTTAGTGGAAAAGAATCAGTCTGTATATATACAAATCTAAGCTATGTAGCCGTACCGTGAGTTAGAAAGTAAAGGATAGGTACGTTAGGTTTTAATTCGATGCGTAAAGCATTCTCTCTCATGCCGTGCACGTGTAGAGGGGGTGATTTGATCATCTGCGGTAGGCGTTTGACGTCCACGGACGCGTCCGCCAAAGATCCGTTTGTTGTCGGTTTTTGTGGCCCTTTCAAAGGGCTCAACGGCGAGCGTCCGGCATTCGCGACCACACGTCCGACGCGCCGTCAGTCGGTCGCCGTCTACCAATGCGAATGCATGCCTGCAAGTTCCTGGCTTACATCAAGACAATAAAAAAAATTACAGCTAAAATAATTAATTACGTATTTTAATAAGATGCCCATGACGCATTACGTAACTGGCGCATGTAAACGGGATCAATAAAATAGGTTATTTTTTAAATCTTGGTGCGGCTGTACAGTTTCAACGTCCATCTTTCTCGCGTGTAGTGAACGTAGTGTACTGAGACTGAACGATCAACAGACGTGTGGACGGTTGGTGAAGATTCGTCTGCGGATGCATATGCCGACGTCCGCGGACCCATCCGCAGACGTGTAGTGGAGGCATCACTGGCACATTGGAGCGAGCGCGATGGCCTGCTCTAATTATCGAAAAAAACCTAACGTTACCGATACCACCGATACTTGCAAAGTCATGGTACAGCTACTGAACCTGTATGATGGTACCTTGTCTAATCATTTGTCGCGCTCTAACAAGTAGGTATACAAATGCGATAGTGACGCGTAGCACGTTAAATGGATACAACGGGACCATCATAAGCCTCCAAAGCTACGATTCGCGTCACCATTTCCCCCCGTGTGTCCTCTGTGCGTACTCCACCGCCTACATAAAACGCGGTTTAATACCAAATGGACTCATTAAAATTGCTTTTAACTTTATCGTACTGAAACTGGGACAGCACTCCGCCTTTTATTTTTATAAATACAATATATCCCGAAACACGTCTCCCAAAACAAGGGAATTTTCGTCCAATGGCTTTATTACTTGCAATTAAGGTTTCGTTTATTGAACTTTCCGCCATGTTTTTGGGCAATAATCCCGTTTTTAGCATTGACGAAATGAAGCGTTATACGAGCTGTAATTATTGGGTGGAAATAGCGTGTTGAAACCAGCGTAGTTTGATACTTGGTGGCGTGGATTCTGTAGGTGATTTGGTGGCTAATGAGGCTGGCGTAATCTAGGTGGGGAAATGGTCGGACACTATTTTCCGGTCGACTTGTTGGGCCGGCTGTTTGCCCGCGGTTTCATCCTGTGTTTAGAGATGAGTTAATGATAGGAATATTCCTAATTTAGGCTTTAAACTTCTAATGAAAGGAAATACTCCAGAAGGACTAAATTCTTAGGATTTTGGGAATCTTGGGAGCCCAACATTTGAACTCCATACTCCATTGGATTTAAATGTGATGTTATCTAGGCAAAGGGAACAGGGACCACATTGTCGACTGCTTTCGAAACGCCTTAAGCGCTACCGGCATTGTGGTCCCTTTGCCCTGATAACATCACAAATATATCGCCGCTATACTTAGCTTTTTAGGGTTCCGTATTAAATTAGGAACCCTTATAGTTTCGGAAAGTCCGTATGTCCGCAGCATAGCTCAGTGGCCGTTAGTACTAGAAATTTGAAATTTGGCACAGGTATATTTACGCCTCGACGATATGCCTATGCCTATTGAGCAAAGCAAGATGTTAACATTATGGTAGGATAAAATTGAAATAGAAATAGAAATAACTTTATTCGCAACATACACATACACAAAAACCACAATATATATCAACGAAAAATAATTTTACAAATAAAAGCATGTATGCTACGAAATTGCTAGTAACCGGCCGCCCTCCAGTAACTGGCCACCTTCTATAAAAATGAATTCTATTTATGTACCTTTCGGCGTAGGGCCCTTTTATATCAGGTTCCGGCCGAGCTATAGGGAGATGGTTTAGCTATCTACGCACTTATGCATGTAGGCATGGACTCATAATGAAAACACAACATGAATTAAGATCTTTTTATTACTACTCTGGTTCGCAAGAGTTAAACCACAACAAGAGAAGAACCAGGAAGAAACTCAGCGGGTTGTATGTTTTAATATTTTCAAATCATTGGTAATTACAATTTTAGATTATTACAATAGGTACACACTTAAAACACGATTAATCAAAACACTTTAAACAACAACAACAACTAATGGAAAACGACTGGAGAGTTCTAAGTTTGAGTCCATGCTTCACCAATTTCAAAACACAAGAAATAACGACTTTCGTCAGGATGCTAGGAAATAACGATCTGAATCTGAATCTAACGAATTATTGAATCTAATCAAACTCCTCTTACTCTGGAGTGCACTTAATCAAATCTATTCGCGGTCTCAAGACTTAAGGGAAGGAATGATCATAATTAGAATCTATTCCAAGTCTAGGCAAGAATCAATCTTTCGAAGTCTAACGCGGGAATCAGAATAAATTGACTTTCCAATGTCTAAAGCAAGAATTACTTCTTTCTAAGTCTAACGCGCGAATGCGAATGCATCATGAAAACAGCGCTAGTGACCTTTTATACTGTCAGGTCATAAACTACCTGCTTCACAGGCGGGTAGATCTCAACCGGGTTTTATTATCTACCTGACGCATGGACCAAAGCAAAGACCACTCCAAGCAATACATTGCTTATCGTTTTCTAGATTTAGTAACTCTTAACAAATTAATTGTAAACATTGCAAATAAAACAATTCTGGCGTTCGAAGACTCGACGTGTCGTACAGGTCTGCCTGCACCAACTGAAGCGCGACTCCGACACGGCCATTCTGACGTGACAAGCGTCCTCGCTTGTGTCTGAAACAAACACGTACACCAGTAATCTTTGTTACCGCTCGGTCACCCTGACCAATATCTGCCTTCGTAAAAAGGAATCAATCCAACTCAAGGAAACCAAAATGCAACTTTTTCAACTGAATTAAAAATTACTTCATGTCATTTCATTAATTCTAATTTCATGAATCTGAATGCTTGCTCTTAAATTAGTACCACCTGGCTTTCATAGCCTCATTTTACGAAACATTACAATAGAATTCGGAAAAATGTCTCAAGATACTTTTCTTTCTATCGAATTAAACAACACACAAGCTTACATCATGATTTTTAACTTCTCACAACAGAATCAACAAGATTCTCGGCCAATCCAAATTAGCCATCTCACAATCTAGTCGCATAGACTCGGGCCCCCGCCGTATCAGTGCCGAGCATTGCGCTCTGAACGACCATAAGGCCACAGTTACAACTACGGCACGTGACTACGGTGCGGCCAAAAAAACAAAAAAAATCAAGATGCTTGCTCAACTTTATCACTTGTACTAGGATCAGGTTATGAGAGACAAGTTTCCACATTGACGCATTTTCTAATTTGGTCATGAGCGTACTTGTAGGTGCATTTAAAGTTAAGTTCCTTCAAACTAAAACGATCGCCATCAAGTACCTCCAAGACCTTAAACGGGCCTTTCAATTTAGGTTTCAATTTTGTCTGATTCAAGTCACACACAAAAAAAACTTTGACAATTTTGATAGTGCCAGCTTAATTTTACCAGTTAAAAAAAAACAAAATTAATTTAAATTAACGAATCAAGTCCAGTCAAGAGACTTCCTTATTAAAATAAAAGTCACGTTTTTGTCCATCGAAAACTCATGTGACATAGTCATCCATCAATTACATTCAACAAAAATAACTTCTTTCGTGGCATTACCAATTCTAACGCAAAATGGTAAAAATAAAAGCGAAAATAAAGTTGTAGTTTTCTTAATAACCGTTTTACGGAAAACAAAATTCTAAGTTACCAAGGCACCAATGTACCTACTCACATTACTAACAGAAAATTAAATAAACCACTTTGTAATTTGAATTTTAACCAGTCATTAACTTCTTACTACTTTACTAGCCAGTAACAGACATAGTTCTGCAAAAGTCAAATGAAACTGTTCAACAAAAATAACAAATAGGTTACAGTACTCTAAAGTTGGTCTACCTCCATCCGGTAACCAAAACAACAGTTGCTTCCATCCAGCAACAACAAAATTGGTCTACCTCCATCCGGTAACCAAAACACAATTGCTTCCATCCAGCAATAATTGGTCTACCTCCATCCGGTAACCAAACCAAAAACACATCGACCGATTACACCATCAAACCAAACGCATGCCACCCACAATCGTGGCCGCACTGAGACGGAAAAATAGATCCGATTTTACACCTACGACTACGAATGATAAAATGGTGTATGCAGTCTGAGAAAACGTAACCAAATTGAATGTAAAAAGTTTCATTATACGATTGCAAACTAAATTACTAATTCCGATAATTATAATCCATAACTTTAAAACTAAAGTAGTCAAATTGAAACTATGGACAGCCCAAATAATAAGAAATGACTATCACCACCAACATCATAACCGTCATCATGATCACCACCATGACCTTCACCATGACCTTCACCATGACCTTCATCATGACCTTCATCATGACCTTCATCATGACCTTCATCATGACCTTCATCATGACCTTCATCATGACCTACATCATGACCTTCATCATGACCTACATCATGACCTTCATCATCATCATCATCGGCATTTTCAATTTGATAATCTCAAAAGGATAAGCCCTCGATGACTACTACAACATTAGTTTCACTAATTATTAGCTCAGGGCTCAAATAGCCCAACAAAATGTGAACTTCTCACCGGATCAACAACGCTGTCTGTTGTAAAGGTGTGGACACACCACGCGTTGCACCACGTGTTCAAGGAAGGCAGCAGCGACACCAGTCTTCACCACGATAGGCAGCAGCGACACCAGTCTTCATCCTCTGCCACGCCGTCGGGACGTGATGACAGCAACAGGCATGATGCCGGCAGGTTGCTCTGGTTGGCCATGTTGAACTGAAAATATCAAATTGTACGGTATCAGTTTCATCACAGAAATAATTTGCATGCGGGCGCAGCCCAAGCTCATCACGAGACTAGGAAGTTATGTTTAGGGTATTGGCATCTAGTACACTTTATCATTAAAATAATGACTGACTTCACTTTAACTACAAACAAGTTAATCTCGCAAATAATAAAACGTTTTGAGGACACAAAAACTTCACGCTACAAACAAAATGTCAACCGTTAATTTTTGAATTACTACTTCGAATTTTGCATTAAAACAATTGGAACGAAACCTGTCCTTTTATTTCTGTTGCTCCAAAACTCGGGTCCTTGGCAGTTTTTCTCTTATTTCTTGTACACCTTGCAATCAATTGTCAGAAATTGCGCTCGTTTCATCGCCACAGCGACATCGCCATCATGGACGAAAACGCTGACAACTCTCACAGTGATCTTGTTGATCTTGAGGTTGAACATCTGTAACGGTAATTTCACACGCATAGAAAACTTAACAAAAGGCACGGATAGAAAATGTTTGTTACGATCACAAATCAATTTTTGGCACACTACAAACAAAACAAAGGGCTACTTGCCCGTATTTCGGAACTGCTAGTAATTCAAAACTAAGAAACAAACAACTATGGGCCATGATATCATCTGAAATTACTAGAATTACTGTAATTTATTTTTTGTCAAGTGGGTAGGGTACATACCCACACGTATCGTTACAACAGAAATCACAAAAAAGAACAAAGCGAGATAACTACTTTGTCACAATCACGTAACTTTACTGTAAAAATTGTAAACAATCATTACCTTACCAACTGTTGTCGATTTTAAACCTTACCGTTTACATTGTGTTACGTTACCAGCACACACAGTTTCGTGAGCTTGGTGTATCCCACTTTCTGATTTCGGCGTAGGGCCCTTTTATATCAGGTTCCGGCCGAGCTATAGGGAGATGGTTTAGCTATCTACGCACTTATGCATGTAGGCATGGACTCATAATGAAAACACAACATGAATTAAGATCTTTTTATTACTACTCTGGTTCGCAAGAGTTAAACCACAACAAGAGAAGAACCAGGAAGAAACTCAGCGGGTTGTATGTTTTAATATTTTCAAATCATTGGTAATTACAATTTTAGATTATTACAATAGGTACACACTTAAAACACGATTAATCAAAACACTTTAAACAACAACAACAACTAATGGAAAACGACTGGAGAGTTCTAAGTTTGAGTCCATGCTTCACCAATTTCAAAACACAAGAAATAACGACTTTCGTCAGGATGCTAGGAAATAACGATCTGAATCTGAATCTAACGAATTATTGAATCTAATCAAACTCCTCTTACTCTGGAGTGCACTTAATCAAATCTATTCGCGGTCTCAAGACTTAAGGGAAGGAATGATCATAATTAGAATCTATTCCAAGTCTAGGCAAGAATCAATCTTTCGAAGTCTAACGCGGGAATCAGAATAAATTGACTTTCCAATGTCTAAAGCAAGAATTACTTCTTTCTAAGTCTAACGCGCGAATGCGAATGCATCATGAAAACAGCGCTAGTGACCTTTTATACTGTCAGGCCATAAACTACCTGCTTCACAGGCGGGTAGATCTCAACCGGGTTTTATTATCTACCTGACGCATGGACCAAAGCAAAGACCACTCCAAGCAATACATTGCTTATCGTTTTCTAGATTTAGTAACTCTTAACAAATTAATTGTAAACATTGCAAATAAAACAATTCTGGCGTTCGAAGACTCGACGTGTCGTACAGGTCTGCCTGCACCAACTGAAGCGCGACTCCGACATACCTACTCGTATAATTAGAATTCATTTTGGAAGAGGGAGAGTGATTGACATGACACATCGTTTTAAAATGAATTCTAACTATAAGCACATAGAGCTCAATTTTATAAAAGGTTTCCAGTTACTGGAGAGTTACTAGCAATTTATCTTACAAAAAAATATCCGCCATTGAATGGAGGACTAATCTATGCTATGTAGCGACATGTGCAATTTGTTTACTACTGTTTTATACTGATTCTGAGCCTCATCGGATGACGTAGTGAGTGTAGTGTGCAACCCCTCTTTCATTGGCATTGGTGATAATGACGAAAATGAGAGTAGTTTCTCGCCTACCCCGCCGCCGCCTGCGCCGAGTTCTCGATCGAGCAGGGTCGCGGCGATTGGCTCTTGAATAAGCTCCTCATGTACGGAGCGAAACATGTCGAGCATTTTTCCACTTAAAAACGTGAGTAACCCGTAGGAAATATAGTTTTAACTGAATGAGTCTCAAAAGAGTTTGTGTTTAAGATTCTGAGCTTGTAAGGTATGAATGTATTTATTGTCTATATCCATTTAGGCATTAAACACTCGTGTGATCTTATTGGCGAGTTTCATAAAACCACACTCATGTTTAATGCCTCTTATTATGCGCCAGCCACATAAATAACTATTAAACAATAAACAATTCTAAATAGATTCCCACGGGAATGTCCAGCACATCAGTACGTCACTATGGCTGATGGGTTCCGGTCCAACCGTTGGTCGCTAATGTGGCCGCCGGTATTTTGACGCGGCGTAAACAGAACCCACGCCTACGTTGGTCGTGCTTTATCGGTTGGCTTATTGACACCTTTGTTTGTTTTGTCGGTCAGGGCTTTATGGGTTGTTTTCAATCGACTTCAAAAAAGGATGTCCTCCATGCGAGTGTTTTTTTATGTTTGTTACTTCTGAACTTCCCACTCGGTGGTTATTTTGATGATCCTTTTTAGGGTTCCGTAGCCAAAATGGCAAAAACCGAACCCTTATAGTTTCGCCATGTCCGTCTGTCCGCAGCATAGCTCAGTGGCCGTTAATACTAGAAATGTGAAATTTGGTACAGGTACTTTAAGGTATTTTAATTATGCCAACAAAGCGGTACAATAAAAAATAGATAAAAAAAAAAATTTCGGGTACCTTCCCAACTGAAGTGAAGTGGGGATGTTTTTTTTATTTGCTGTAATCCTATAGTGTGTGGTATCATTGAATAGGTCTCATAAAAAGAATAAGGGTCTTAATAGTACATTACGACACAAGTGCGAAAAACATGAAATCCGAAACGAGTGGCGATGTTTTAAAACACGACCGATAGGGAGTGTTTTAAATCGACACGAGTTACGAATTTCGTTTTTGCACGTGTCTCGTACGACGTTTTTTAGTACAGATGGACCTCCGAAGTTTTAGACCTGACGTAAAACCCACTTCTCGCACTAGAGCCTAAAAAGTACACCATCTGTACTAAAAAATATATTTTTTCTAAAGTTAACATTTTCGGAGATAATAGCTCCAGAAGTAAAAAAAAATGTCCCCCCCAATGACATTAAACAATAAATGGACGCACAGAGCCAAACAAAAAAATCAAGAAAAGTGGCACTAAAAGTCATTTCTATCATGTTTCAGTTGAAACTGATAACGCTCACTTACAATTAACTATAATAAAAAAAACTCAAAGAATAAAAAACTTTGTGAAGTGAGCAATAAGTGTCAAATTTGCGAACAACATCAAAAAATAGTAGAAACTTTTTATGTTTACGGAATAATGATGCTATACCGTAAGGTGACCAAATGTCAACTGTCAGAACTGAATAGCGGAGCAAAAGGACCGACAATATTTACTTCTGCAGCCCATTTTTTGGGGCAATTTTTTTGAGCTGTTTGGGGATCCACTTATATGTATATTCTAAATCAATGGTCCCCCCTCTAGCTTTTGATCCGTAGGTCCAAAAAATATAAAAAAAAAACAACTTTCTAAGCATGTGCACGACAAATGGACGAATAACTCAATATCGATTTTAACTTATTTTGCTGATTTATCAACTTTGCTGTGAGATCTCCATGTAGTGTTATAGCTAGTATTATCGTTATTAACTATTTTGAATAATTTACCAAACGATTTTCGGGCATTATCGGGGAATATCTTTAAACATAAATTGACGAATTGGCTGATGGATAATTGTTTTTACAGTGTAAGGGAATATTTAAATTATAAAAATGTACTGACATGTTAATTACTGATTTTTATTATTATTTTATTGCTTTTTTGACATCTATCAATACTTTTCCTAGAACAATTAATCAACTATTTGTATACATGCATGCATGTTCAATACAAGGACGTTTTATTTTAAGAAATCTTTTTTAAACTGTATTCTGACCAATAAAAATTCTGATTTCTGATTATTATTTTTTTCCGATTTTTAAGTTTTCGAAAGTTAGGCTCGGAAAATGTATTTACTTAGGATTGCACCAAACCGTCTGTCAGCGTTAACTTGCTTGCTGAAATGTGATTTGCTGGGCAATGTTGATATACGTGTCAATTTGATTGGTGTAACCCTTGGCTGTATGGTGACGGCACTAAGAATACATTTGTCACCACCCAACTCCTCCTGCGGGTGTCGTAACGTAAAAGTCGACTAAGGGATTGAAGTATCACTGATCATCATCATCATCATCATCATCAGCCAATTGACGTCCACTGCTGGACATAGGCCTCCCCCAGATCACTGATCATTATTTGATAAAAGAATGATGATGGACAGCAGCGTCATCATAGTGGACACATTACTGCGATCGTCAACTCGTTTTCCCAGCGTGGCGATTATGGGCATTTACCTCCTAATGCGTCTATACGCATAGTTAATAGGAGAGGCCTAGGTCCAGCAGTGGACTATCATAGGCTGATGATGATGATGATGTAACCCGCCCTTAGTAAAACTAGTACCCAACATAAGTTTTAATAACAATCATTACTGAAATTAAATAATAATTACAGTATTTAAAAGGGAAATTGCAAGCGTTCATCTTGGCTTGAATTTTCGTTCAAACTGTTTTCGGATAATTCGATTTATGCCTAGTTGGCTACTTGCCCAAGTTACATAACAAGAAAAATAAATATCACGGACACCTTTATCAAAAATAAGGTTATATTTATAACCTAGGATTTATCACGTGTATACCAGGCTACCAATTATATGGCTCTGACTAGTACTTTACCAGGTTTGAGCTAGGCGACACCCTAGATCTGAAATACCGACTGGAGGCCTACCGACAACATCGAAATTCGTACAATTCGAGCATCCATCTATGTCACACAAATCTGACCTTCGTTGAAGCGATAGCGAAAAGTTTGTACACAATTAAGACGGATAATTAAGAGTTGATTGCAAAAACAAATTATCTACATATCCCTTTAACGAAAACAAAATTTAACGTCATGATTAAAAAAAAAAAACTATGAAAACGGATAAACTCGCGTATACTGGGTTATTTTTTCATCAGTACAAATACTCTAGGGGGTGTATAAGTAAGTCATAATGAACAACTTTTACTGTGGGGCCGAACAACTAATTTTATACTTATCTTTCTTATTTTGATGGAGGTAGATCTATCCAATTTTCTCCATTGTCAGTCATCCGCAGACCACGAACCCTGTAAAGTGTACGAAACGTCGGAATGAAGTTAAAGTTAGTTAATATACGCGAGTTTATCCGTTTTCATAGTTTTATTTCATGTGTAATCCTCGCGGTAACCGAAGAAAATATAATGTCATAATTTTTTTTTTGTGTTACGTAATTCAATTTTGTGTAGCAACTTTTGGCTTTGAAAAAAGACGACTAATTACATTTTTCTATCAGCGATTATTAATACGTGGCTACAACTACATTTAAATAAGATGCCTTTTTCTACTGCCAAAGGTGTACTGCCAGACACTAGAATGACTATGACTAAATTTCGTACCACAATTGACACGATCGTGATTTTTGTTTTGATTGTGGCCTTAACACTTTGAGCGAGGGGAACTCCCGAGGGGAGTTCTCTGTGGGAGGTCAATTTTCGCTACAAAGCGGAAAAACCACGGGATCGGCTACGAGCGTAGCGCGTAGCACACGTCCGCAATGAAAGTGTTAATTATAAAAATTTTCTCTTAAATGACTGTTCATGTTTCCAATTTTGTTTTAATTTTTTTTATTAATAATGTGATTCAATGCTTTTGTCTATGAAGAACGTCCACAATCTACAAAACTTTTATTGCTAATGAACAAACGAATTTTGAATTACCTAGTAAAAAGTTGATAGCAAAATAGGATAGCGGTAAAACTCACGCATTAAGCAGTAATATATTTATTACGTAGTACAATCTTTTTGAAAATGCTCTAACCCGAAATTATGGAACTTAGGTTTAGAGTGACAGACAGATTTTTTTATTCAGAATAGGTAGATGTTCGATCATTTCGATTTTCGTTGTTCTTGGTAAGCCCCCCGGTCCCAGAATAGTTAATTATACGTCTGGTCTGTGGTTTGGATCCATTTTGTTCGCTTTGAGGTGCCGTTGCCTTTTAATTCCATCGGGCACTGAATATACCTAGGTTCTGAATATCCAAGTCCATGCAAAGGTGCCATTAGGTATTTTTTAGGCGGGCTCTTTGAGAATAAACCAACACGAGAGTGATTTATATATGGCCAGGACACGCAGATGTCGTACAATCGCAGAGTGGAAGTCCGTCAAAGCTCTTTAATGTGTACTTGAAAGCTTTAATCTGTGACCATATATAACATGAACGTCTAACGCTAGCTCAAAAATGCCCCCAAATACAATTGTACGAAGATGGGCAGGACATAGCGCTTTTCTTAACACCGCGCATAATTATTTCAGCGCAACGTCTTAGACAAAAGTTTGTAGAATATAGCCAATCAAAACTTTGATGGACCAATCACTACTATTTTCAAATGGCGGTTTAAGTTTTTATAGGTTGATAATGTTAATGAATGATATTCATTAACGTGATGCATTGAAGAGGGGGTGACATTTGTCAACTAGAATTCAGGACCGTTTTCAAAAGGCAATTTAAATATGGCGTGCGTCTTCCATGTTTTATTTGTTCGTAGGCTTTAATCCAAGGATTTAAAAACAAAAGTAAGAGCTGCTTGGGCTATTTAAGACAACGAAATCCTAATTGGCCACTGTAAGTTTAACAAACATGCATTTATAATACGAAATAAATAAGATGCAACTTGCAGATTGTAACACACCCCCCTTATATACTAAAGCCCCCCTATAAATAAATATACGCTCTAACACCTAACCTACTTCACCTGAATATTAAAAATAAAATCTGAAAATTCTAATAAGAAAATCTAGAATTCTAATTACCTACTTCTAATACTGATTTATGAATTAATAATAATAACCAAATAAACCGGAATAAATAGAGTTAATATCTTGAATTGGATCAGTAATTTGGCCAAATGATCGTTAGTGTGTATTTAGAAACCCTTCGTTGTGTCCGTTGTCAGTAACCTAAATCCTTTTCGCATATAGGTAAGAGTTGAGTATCTTAATACGCAAATTTAATTTAAGTGTAAGAAATAATTTAAAATAAGAAATAATATGTCAGAATATAGGTAAGGTGAATGTCAGATGTAAATTATGTCATAGTTGATTTGTCAGGTAGAAAGAATGTTGTAAAGTATGTAAAAATAGTCCAATAACATGTCACAATATAAACAAAGAAGTTAAATTAAATTTATAATGAAAATATTTTTATTTGGGGGTTAGAGATACTGCCCCGCCCCGCAGCATCCGTATCCATCTTCCAGTTGCAAGGTCAGGATTCCGCCCCCGTGCTGAAGGCACTAAAGTTCTGAAGGAACTTAATAATGACATGACCTTTTAGTCCTTCCTGTCATTATTTTGTGACATTTCTTGTCTTGTATGAGAGGATTTGCAAAGGGACATTTAACATAACAAAATACTGGTAGGAGCAGAAGTATTAGATCCACTCTAGTTATCCAGAATTCTGCAATTTTTGCAATACATTTCTTGTATTGGTTTCAATGAAATAATATTATCCAAACTGTAGGTGTAGTCATTTTGTATCATACTTTCAGACCAAAATAAACTACGATCTTACTGCGATCTAGCCTGGGTAAATTACTCATTGAAAATTACATACCGTTACTAGTATGATTTGTGATAGTAGGTATGACCTTGTATTCTTAAGGTCGTGTTGGAAAATTACAGAACCATAGAAAACAGAATGAAGTCTTAGTACTCACTGCTAAGAGACGGGCAAACAAATATTTTCTTTTCATTTTCAAAAACAAAGTGCTTCTAACGTTACGACATATTGTGAGTTATATATTTTAGTTTTCTCACAATATTTAATACTACCAGTAGAATAGCAAGGAGCAAAATATAAATTGTCAAATAGTATGTCAGGTTTGTCTATTTGTGTCATAAATAAATATATGTAATAAAACCCTAACTTGTCCCTAAACCCACCCTACATCCTAGCTAATTGTACATTAAAATGTAACCCATAAACCCGTATTTAGTTTACGTAAACAAATTAAGAAGCCATATATGTACCGGAACCTAGCTAACTATTGAAAATATTTAATGGCTTAATACATCTCAAAAATTAGAAAATCACTTGAATCCTACAAAACCTACGCCTATAATATTCCTAGCCCTAACAGCTACACTATCCAACTATTCTACCGAAATATTTGCAAGCTAGCACCCCGTGGTGCACATTTAATTTACACGCGTAATTTCCCGATGTGCAATGGGAAATTCTAAGCTAAAGCTATCTACTTCGGATGGGAAAACTCCATTAGACTAACACCCTATTTTCCCGTGTGCTGTTTATTCCTTCTCGATAGGGATTGGGACAGAAAAGGAACAAACTGACGAATAAATGTGAATATATAAATATATAGATAAAAAGGACTAAGCAACTGGCTAATTTAGAAAATCAGAGTTGACTTTCCAAATCGTCCGGCACTTAGGGGTAAAACACCAGTCTCAATAAATGCTGGTAACTGTCTGGACCCACCAGATATTTACAGAACTAAACTAAAGAACGCTAATTAGAAAGCAAGAACCGACGTTGTCACCGTTCTGGTACCTGTTCTTTCTCTCTAATTGCCCAGCTAACTGTGCTGGATTGAACTAGTTCTCCCTAACCCATAATAATTCAAAACACTAATCACTAAATAACTATAATATGTGACACTTCCAATCTAGATCATTAAAGTGCTAAATATCACTAAAATAATCCAGACCAAAACTTCACATATTGAAAACAATTAATGAATGGCACTAAAGTAGAAAACAAGAATTTAAAACTTTTAATAGCCTATTGATTTGTAGCCTAAACTTCACCAATATTCTAAAATATTAGCACTTGCCTGGGCACAAATCAATAAACACCAAGATAGCTACTATCTACTAAAATTAAAAACAACTCTACGCACGAAACAAAACTTTACACTGCTTTAAAATATTAAACACTAGCGTTATTCTGGACCACAAAAGAACAAGTAATTAAATAATTAAAATCACAAAATTTAACACAAAATTATTTAAAATAACAAAACGAAACCCCACAACTAGTTTCCCTATACCATGTCCAAAACCAGACCTCACTAGAATCACAAGATACTAGCAAAATCCATATTTCAGGACATAATACAGGTAACCTAGAATGACCTAAACCTGCACTATGAGAACTTCGTCCAACGTTCCGCAAGCTACCAAAAACCGATCCCGAATTTGCTCGTGCACACGCTTTTAAACTACCCCTTCCCCACTTCCCTACTCACGTCATCCTGAATTTCATAATTTCGTTTAAGCTTCACACAAATTAAATCTTATCCCTTAATTAAAATAAAGTTCAATTTGACCTAATCAATGGGTGTGAACACATCTAGTTATAACGCCTATCGGGCTTGACTCCATAGTTTGTATCATAAACATTTTAGTTTTTTTTTATATGAATGCAAATTCGTAGGTCCGCCCTTTTTTAATACTTTATAATATGGTTCAATTTTGTATCGAATATTTTCGCGTGCGGCATTCTTTTTTTAAGTATCACGTGACATTCGAGAAACCAAACTGATTTTAAGACAACAATTCATACGATACAAGCTCTATGACATTGAAATAAGGTTCAAATTATTCTATTAATTAAGTGTCTTAATAAATTGGTTTATTATAAATGACTAAGCTCTCCGAGAATTCATCTAGGATTTCAAACGATAAAGCGTACTTGTGTTATGAGAAAGATTTTAGTTATTACAGTTGTCATCTGACACTAGTGTGGATTTAACCGACTTTAAAAAAGATTACTATTATGTTTAATATACTGCTAACATGGAAAGGGGGGCCTTGACATGTTACAATCGCCTCCCAAAATTTGCTGTAGCTTAAATATATAAATCATATATTTGCGGAAGTAAATTTTCGAAATAGGCAAAATAAATAAGAAGTCAAATGAAAGAAACAAACGTTATTAAAATAATCGGTTAAATACTAATAAGAACCTTTTTAATATTCTTCCCTTCTGTGTTAGCCTTTTTTTTTGTTTCGGCTTTGTGTGGTGTGTGTTTAAACCAAACTAAAGAATGAACATTTCTGAAAGAATAAGTTTAGAAGTTCAGTCATGTTAGAAATAGTTAAACAATCAAAAACGCAACCAGTCAACCTTGCCTCAAAAAGAAAATAGAAGTTGTGCTAGTCTTCTACCGATCCGAGTGATACATACGAGAGCTTCCGACTTGTATCGACTAGGTTAGCATCCATCTCGCGCCTGCCGACCAAGAAAGGATTCAAACGTATCCCTAATTAAGACAAAATTGAACCTTTTTGCCAAGGAGTATATGATACCACTCGAGGAGTTACAATCTTTGAAAGATTTAATTCCAACATCGTACCACACGACTTAAATCTTCAAAAAAGCCTTTCCTAGTCTGGGGCATGTATATCATTAACGGGACGTTAATACAAAAGATTAAGCATTACTTAATACTTAACCCTACGCTTCTTCAACGAAGCAGCAAAATGAAGTAAGTTAAGTATCATTAATGATTAAAATAAAACTAGAAAACAGTACTGACCCATGAAAAAGCACAACTAATCTTTAAATAGATTCGAAATGAGTGAAGTACTACTTGTCATTGTGAAGTATTTTTCTAAACCCATTTCGCCTTATGCTTTTCCATATGATGAAAGTACTATGACGTCCCATTAATGACGGGTGTGTGAGATTCTATACCGATGTTGTGTGTAGTGTGGAGATAATATGGCGGCAGCTTAAATCTGCAAATGTGCTCTATTTTTTTTTTCGAGCCTAACCTAACTCCAAACAACCGTATTACCTCGCTTGTGTAGTGTAGTGTTCCAGTCAGAATATTAAAAAAAATATGTATTATTAATGTTATTTCCTCAGGGCCCTTTATAAAAAAAACATGCATTACAAATTTACACTAACTTGTAGTGTAACATTCGTCATATTCATTCGTCTTCATTCTTTTTTTTCACACATCCCTGAATGTCTAACAATAATTTTTGCTAAAAAAATAAATAAGAGCGACGAAAATAATTGAATAATGCGTCAATTTTATGAAAGAAATTTACTGTTAGCAAACATACGATCAATGCATTTAAGTAATGTTGCAATATTTTTTTTTCATCCAAATATTATTGAAAAATACTACATAATATTTACGAAGTGTACACAGTTCTTATGTCATTTTGTGATGAAAAAATAAAATAAAATACACTACGGGTTCATTGACAAGACACAAAAAATATATGGAGAGCTCAGTAAATTAATAATAAACACTCAAATCCTCAACCTACATTAATTCACAAAAATAATTTATTTAGTTTATGTAATATCAATCTAAAAATTGTAAATTATAATTTATGTTATTAAAAATAAAAAAGTAACTTGAATTAACCCATTGTTGTAAATTACTTTGAACATAATCATTATTTTGAATTCTATTTAGTTAATGTATTAATCATTGAACATTAAGAATGAGAGTACCGAATTCATTGCGTAATAGTCACACAATATATTTTTTTTTGTCAAGTCAAAAATTTTAACATACCAAACGCAAAAATATGCCATACAGAAAGAAAGTGGACAATATTACTGTTTTTTCTAATATTTAATAACATAATTAGCGAATGATTAAAGTAAAGTAGGTATTCGTTTTAACGCTTGTTAAATTTAATGGTACTTTCGTAATACGCTATGAAAGTTTGATATTTTTCTGTAGATAAATTATTGGTTGAATAATATTTAAATAAGAATTGAAACAACTGTTTAACGAACTAATTTACGTATGTTTTTATTTGTATGAATATTTAAGTACTTTTTAAATGAGTAAGAAAAATAATTACGTCAATTGCTTAAAATATTCGTTTCGAAACCGCAAAGCAATAAAGGAATCGTTTAACTATCCGTTGGTATATCAATAGCATATCTACTGAAAATTTACGCAAACATACATAATTATCGTAATATATTACAATAAGAGTAGCTGCGAGCCTGTAAAACATTATAATTAATTGTATAAAACTAACAAATGTACTAAACCAATCCCGTAATAGTAGTATTAATGATTATTATTTATCAATTCATAATGGATTAAGTACTGCGATAGGTATCAACATTTTTAGAAACCATAAAACAACAAAGTCCTACTTGTATAGTATTATATTTAACAATTTAACAAAATGGCAAGTTTGAATATTTCGTTATACTGAAGATACCAATACCACACCAGTAAAACCAATCATGTATTTACCTAATTTATCATTATTGTAAATTACTCGATGATTGAAATGTCAGTACGTTCTAGCAAATAGAAACCTACGCGCATCACTTCAGACAAGTATACACTGTGTGAATTGTAACGAATTCTCTGATTTAAAAATAATATAAAAATATTAATCTCAAAACTACAACGTTGTTCTATTTTTGTTAACTTACTTGGAACAGTGTTTTAAACCACTCATGATTTGTGTTAACAATTACTTTCAAATTAAGCAAACAAATAATGAAAGTATACTATTGTAGTAACATTGTTCAATATAACTGAACAACTTTTAACGCACTATTTGTAAACCCGTTTTTTTTCGCATAAGTAAAACTTTAAAAATAGTAATAATAGGCGCTCAACTGACGATTGAAAACTTTGCTACAATAATGCAAAGTTTCGTAAAAAGTAATCTACCAAAACAAATTGTGCGACATATTAAAAGATTAAACTAACCTACATAAAAACTGCACTGCATAAATGCTGGGTACAGTTGTTGTAAAATGAGAAATGTAAAATTGTAAATCTATGTAAAATTAAAATGTATCAATGAAATATTTGATTGTGCATGTTAATTACTTCAATGTATTCGCTTGTAATTTGTTACTGGCTACTTAAATCAAATAAAATTCAATAAAAAATACGTTAACTTAATCTACAGTAGCCGTAAGGAATAATACCTACTTGACCAACACTCCACTTCAGTAAAACAAATACCTAACATAATACCGCGATACACTACTTCCTATATTCCAATGCCAAATATGTAAAACAAAAACAAAATATTTTAGAATTCAAATTCCTAGTAAGAGTATACCTACCATAACGAACAAAAAATAAAACAGTCAAATAATTCATTGGGCGATACCATATTCACAAAACGCACTCATGTTGAGTTCAAGTGGTTAGGCGTAACACTTTTTTGTACAATGAGCGAATGATTTGAACGACTAAAAACAATACCAGACCCAAAATAAGTCAAGTGGTCGTCGCGACAAGTTTTTATAAACAATCTAACCGTACCCGATATCACGATAACTTTAAGTTTGAAGGTTCAAATCTATTTTTAGTTTCAAATAATTCGAATAAGTGAAAATTTATATCCGAATCTCAAATCTATATTCAATGATAGACTATTTTCAAAATTACTATTTACGCCTCCCCGTCTATAAAACTTTAATTATTTTAGAAAACTACCAACAAATTGAGTAAAGTAATATATTACGCCTCCCCGTGTATAAAATTTTAATTATTTTAAGTAAATGCAAAAAGGTAACACTATATTATTTTAAAAATATATATAAATAATAATTAATGGCGTAAAACAGATGTAAAAACTATGACTAACTCGGCATTGAATGTACACCTACTGACGAATTTATTTTCGGAATAAATATGAAACGTTATTTAAGTAATGAACTCAAAACTCCATACCTAAATATGCTATCCATCTACACGGCAACAATTGTGTTGTTATAATCGACCGTCTACACAAATCAACTATAACAACATTTTGATCCAAAACAAGATCTGCAACTCAAAATTAATATATAAATGGAACAAATTAAACCTAAAACAACAAAACGTAAACAAATAAACTTTGAGATCAATGAAGTCAGGTGAAACATTATTTATGACAAAAATAATATCAAAATAACAATAGACGTATCAAACAAAAATTACTAAATCAAAAATAATATAAACTACAATTTTCACTCTAAATATCCTGGTCACGGCACCAATTGTAACACACCCCCCTTATATACTAAAGCCCCCCTATAAATAAATATACGCTCTAACACCTAACCTACTTCACCTGAATATTAAAAATAAAATCTGAAAATTCTAATAAGAAAATCTAGAATTCTAATTACCTACTTCTAATACTGATTTATGAATTAATAATAATAACCAAATAAACCGGAATAAATAGAGTTAATATCTTGAATTGGATCAGTAATTTGGCCAAATGATCGTTAGTGTGTATTTAGAAACCCTTCGTTGTGTCCGTTGTCAGTAACCTAAATCCTTTTCGCATATAGGTAAGAGTTGAGTATCTTAATACGCAAATTTAATTTAAGTGTAAGAAATAATTTAAAATAAGAAATAATATGTCAGAATATAGGTAAGGTGAATGTCAGATGTAAATTATGTCATAGTTGATTTGTCAGGTAGAAAGAATGTTGTAAAGTATGTAAAAATAGTCCAATAACATGTCACAATATAAACAAAGAAGTTAAATTAAATTTATAATGAAAATATTTTTATTTGGGGGTTAGAGATACTGCCCCGCCCCGCAGCATCCGTATCCATCTTCCAGTTGCAAGGTCAGGATTCCGCCCCCGTGCTGAAGGCACTAAAGTTCTGAAGGAACTTAATAATGACATGACCTTTTAGTCCTTCCTGTCATTATTTTGTGACATTTCTTGTCTTGTATGAGAGGATTTGCAAAGGGACATTTAACATAACAAAATACTGGTAGGAGCAGAAGTATTAGATCCACTCTAGTTATCCAGAATTCTGCAATTTTTGCAATACATTTCTTGTATTGGTTTCAATGAAATAATATTATCCAAACTGTAGGTGTAGTCATTTTGTATCATACTTTCAGACCAAAATAAACTACGATCTTACTGCGATCTAGCCTGGGTAAATTACTCATTGAAAATTACATACCGTTACTAGTATGATTTGTGATAGTAGGTATGACCTTGTATTCTTAAGGTCGTGTTGGAAAATTACAGAACCATAGAAAACAGAATGAAGTCTTAGTACTCACTGCTAAGAGACGGGCAAACAAATATTTTCTTTTCATTTTCAAAAACAAAGTGCTTCTAACGTTACGACATATTGTGAGTTATATATTTTAGTTTTCTCACAATATTTAATACTACCAGTAGAATAGCAAGGAGCAAAATATAAATTGTCAAATAGTATGTCAGGTTTGTCTATTTGTGTCATAAATAAATATATGTAATAAAACCCTAACTTGTCCCTAAACCCACCCTACATCCTAGCTAATTGTACATTAAAATGTAACCCATAAACCCGTATTTAGTTTACGTAAACAAATTAAGAAGCCATATATGTACCGGAACCTAGCTAACTATTGAAAATATTTAATGGCTTAATACATCTCAAAAATTAGAAAATCACTTGAATCCTACAAAACCTACGCCTATAATATTCCTAGCCCTAACAGCTACACTATCCAACTATTCTACCGAAATATTTGCAAGCTAGCACCCCGTGGTGCACATTTAATTTACACGCGTAATTTCCCGATGTGCAATGGGAAATTCTAAGCTAAAGCTATCTACTTCGGATGGGAAAACTCCATTAGACTAACACCCTATTTTCCCGTGTGCTGTTTATTCCTTCTCGATAGGGATTGGGACAGAAAAGGAACAAACTGACGAATAAATGTGAATATATAAATATATAGATAAAAAGGACTAAGCAACTGGCTAATTTAGAAAATCAGAGTTGACTTTCCAAATCGTCCGGCACTTAGGGGTAAAACACCAGTCTCAATAAATGCTGGTAACTGTCTGGACCCACCAGATATTTACAGAACTAAACTAAAGAACGCTAATTAGAAAGCAAGAACCGACGTTGTCACCGTTCTGGTACCTGTTCTTTCTCTCTAATTGCCCAGCTAACTGTGCTGGATTGAACTAGTTCTCCCTAACCCATAATAATTCAAAACACTAATCACTAAATAACTATAATATGTGACACTTCCAATCTAGATCATTAAAGTGCTAAATATCACTAAAATAATCCAGACCAAAACTTCACATATTGAAAACAATTAATGAATGGCACTAAAGTAGAAAACAAGAATTTAAAACTTTTAATAGCCTATTGATTTGTAGCCTAAACTTCACCAATATTCTAAAATATTAGCACTTGCCTGGGCACAAATCAATAAACACCAAGATAGCTACTATCTACTAAAATTAAAAACAACTCTACGCACGAAACAAAACTTTACACTGCTTTAAAATATTAAACACTAGCGTTATTCTGGACCACAAAAGAACAAGTAATTAAATAATTAAAATCACAAAATTTAACACAAAATTATTTAAAATAACAAAACGAAACCCCACAACTAGTTTCCCTATACCATGTCCAAAACCAGACCTCACTAGAATCACAAGATACTAGCAAAATCCATATTTCAGGACATAATACAGGTAACCTAGAATGACCTAAACCTGCACTATGAGAACTTCGTCCAACGTTCCGCAAGCTACCAAAAACCGATCCCGAATTTGCTCGTGCACACGCTTTTAAACTACCCCTTCCCCACTTCCCTACTCACGTCATCCTGAATTTCATAATTTCGTTTAAGCTTCACACAAATTAAATCTTATCCCTTAATTAAAATAAAGTTCAATTTGACCTAATCAATGGGTGTGAACACATCTAGTTATAACGCCTATCGGGCTTGACTCCATAGTTTGTATCATAAACATTTTAGTTTTTTTTTATATGAATGCAAATTCGTAGGTCCGCCCTTTTTTAATACTTTATAATATGGTTCAATTTTGTATCGAATATTTTCGCGTGCGGCATTCTTTTTTTAAGTATCACGTGACATTCGAGAAACCAAACTGATTTTAAGACAACAATTCATACGATACAAGCTCTATGACATTGAAATAAGGTTCAAATTATTCTATTAATTAAGTGTCTTAATAAATTGGTTTATTATAAATGACTAAGCTCTCCGAGAATTCATCTAGGATTTCAAACGATAAAGCGTACTTGTGTTATGAGAAAGATTTTAGTTATTACAGTTGTCATCTGACACTAGTGTGGATTTAACCGACTTTAAAAAAGATTACTATTATGTTTAATATACTGCTAACATGGAAAGGGGGGCCTTGACATGTTACAAGATTAGAGTAGAGGAAACTGCTATGCACATTCTCTACTTTTGCGGACCACTAATGTATAGGTACCCTGACAAGGAGTGGAATGAAAATGTCCGGAACGATTAAATGTAAACACTTGTTTATTCAGGGTCCCACATATAGTTTTAGGTTTACTAAGTAAGCACACGCGCACACACGCACTTCAGTTCCATATACCAGGAAGAGAGAAAAAGTCACAGTCGGCTATTAGGCTATCTAGGTAAGCCCTCATCACAAAACACTCATCTAGACAGGCAAGTTCTGCAACTTTATGAGGAACATGACAACCCAAATTATCGGGATGCTTCTGGTGAGTGTTTTAATGAAAAATGAGCCAAGCGAGCAGACAGATCGCATTCGGCTGGGTTTTGTTCTACAATGTACCCTTGAGAAAAGGGATTTTTGAAGTTTAAAATGTCGTATGAAGTTTGCCGGATTCCGTCTATTTTAAGAGAAAATTACACTTTTTTTAAACCGGTTTTCACCGTTACGCAAAGAATTAATAAACGCATTTTCAAACCAAAAGTCATATAGGTAACATATCTTGCTTTTTTTAACCTTAGCAACATGCTATAAAAAAATTCCGTTTCCTCATGGGCACCCTGTATAAAGTACTGGGCCAGCGTTGGGACTACGCAAAATAGGCACGTTTCACGGAAAAAATGGCCAGAATACAACAACAACAATAATGTCGGGGGCGGCAACACTAACTGCTTCTGCGGCTTAAATCTTTAAATAGGCTTCTAAGAAAATCTATTGAAGCGTCGATGTAACAAGTTAACCCACGCACTGCATAAATGTCAGTAGTTTTAAATAGGATGAATACTTACTTAGGGGACTCCATACATATTCATAAAGCGTTAGCATAATCTCTGCAATGTCTTGTGAGCAATGGGACGAGTGAATGTGAGACAGCTTAAGAGACATCTGGAGCCGTGGCTTTTCTATACAAATTCGGTCGACTGTTTCCTCTATTTTGACTCTATGGTATTCAACCAGGCCCCTATTTTTTTACCATGATGACAGGTGCGACAATTGTAAAATATCAGTTTGCTGACGTCACAGGCCTCCATAGGCTACCGCTAACGCTTACTATTGGATGGTCCATGTGCTTGTTTGCCACCAACATGGAGTTATTTATAAAGAACGTTATTACATCGTTCTAAACTACTTTTTCTTTTCCGAAGGTCTTGACAATTGTCACAATATTGGAAGAATTTTTATTCATTCTTGACATGAGGTTCGGTATGTATCGGAATTTCGCTACGATTGTCGTGTTTTTAAGACAATTGTGATTGGACTCCGCAAGAAAGTAGCTTCTTTCTTTATTTTCTGCTAGTTTATTAATAATTTCACGTTGGTGGCAAACAAGCGCATGGCTCGTCCGATGATAAGCGTAACTGGTAACCATAGCCTATGGATGCTGACAATAGTAATGGAGAAATAGTAATTTTTACAATTGTCACACCTGCCTCTATGGTAAAATAGCGACCAGATTACAGCGTAGTCAAACTTACCTATCGGCTTCAAAATTTGTAAATCCAGGCACCAGTAGTCGGCTTTACGGCTTTGAAGCGGAAGAGGCTGACTAACGCTTCCCGGATGAAAATTATGTAAATTATATGTAACTATGTATATCTATTATAAGAGTAATGATTCGTCTAATGCAGATATATCATCACTGTTTATTTATTCGCTCGCAAATTGCCTAAAACCTAATAACCTAAAACATAATATTTTCTTAACATTCTGAAGTGTTACGATTGGTAGTTCTGAAAGGTGAGACAGTCAAAAACTTATTCTTTGATAGAAGATTGATGATGGGCAGCAGCGTCATCAATTCATCATATTGGACACATTACTGCGATCGCTAGTCCGCTTGCCCAGAGTGGCGATTATGTGCATTTACCTTCTAATGCGTTTATACGTATAGTTAATAAGCAGAAATCGGACTAATGTGCGTCATTGTTCGCAGTAATATGGACAATTTGGACATGACTCCAAAGTTGATTGAATAAT